>CAJUXJ010001785.1:117933-192364 GCA_910589775.1 Avena eriantha
AGTTGGCGCCCACCGTGGGGCAAGTGAGCTTCGGATCCGCATTCCGAGCGGAATCTACAAGAATCGGAATCAGCAAGACTATCACCGTCGATCGCATCCTCTACTCCAGTGATGTCCCTCTCATCGTTCTCGACGAGACTTGGATTTCGGCTAGGGAAGTCGTGACCACCTACACCATCATGTCTTTCGGTGAGATCGATGTTTACATCGGTTTCGCTCAACCTGTCCCACCCACCCCAGCGGTGATGACAGAGGCAGAAGAAATTTCTAGGTCCCCTTTGTCCGCGGAGGCAGCAAAGTTCTAGATCTCAGAAAACCCTAATCCCACCCAGCCTGCACCCGTTGCGGATATAGTGGAGAAATCCGAGCCTAAAGCAGACCTTGCGGTTCAAATCGAATATGGAGTGGATCTCCCTAGTGCGGCCGAATCCCAGATCCATCCACCCGCCAAAGTCAAAATCCAGGAGGATCACAATAGCAACCTTGGTTCCGGCTCTGCCAACGCCGGAACAGACCAACCATTCCTAAAGCACACGTTGAGGCGCATGATGATGCAAGACGCAAGCGTGTATGAGGTTCTCGAAACCATTAAGATCTTCGAGGAAGCCCACGAGGAAAGCCGGAACTACCTCAGGACCCACGCATCGCACTTCGTCGGGTACGTTGGATCCGGATCCTGCTCTCTCGATGCTAGAGACAAGACTGACTCAGTGCTGGAGGTGATCGGAACAAACAGTGACTTACCCGCATCCTCAGATGACTCGATGACGTCGGCGGATTTCTGAAAGTTCTCCGCGGAATATGAAGAGGAGTACAACTCCAAAGCTGCAGAAGGAGGAGAAGCCATGGATGAAGGATCCAGGAAAAACTCTCCCAAACCGCAGGATGACATGGATATCAGAGATAATCCCAAGGTCCAGATGTTCGAAAGTACCGATCAGAGCTTGACTCCGAGAAACGGGCCCAAAGCCATCTTTGCTACCAGCGCTGCCAAGAAGGCAAAGAAGAAGAACAAGAAAAACAAGACCTCAGCAAAAGATCTTCCAGCAGAGGAAGTGATTGCCGAGGAATATGAAGAAGACTCAGATGGAGCACTTATCCCAGACGAGCCCAAAAAAGAGTCGGTGGATGGACACGTGATCACCGAAGCTGCGCGTCAACTCATCGATGTTGCATTAACCACACCTATCCCTACAGTTGTAGAACTTACTGCTGAAGAGCTGGATGAAAGGGCCCATGCCCTAGAAGCGTGTCGCCAAGTACTCCTGGATGAAGCCAAAAACATCGAGGAAGAAAAGAAACGCATGGCAACTGCGGAGAAGTACATCTCACGGCAGCATCAGAAGACCTGGAAATGTCACACTTGTGATGACCAATTCCCGGAAGTTCACAAAGTCCTCTTTGGAGAAGACCATGGGATGCCTCGACTCGACAGCAAGGGAGATTGGGTGTATCCAACACCAGTGTAGAACACTGTTGTAGCTCGACAAATCCTGGCAAATAATCCAGGCCCAGAGCAGATTCGATTGGGCATTAAGCTACTCAACAAGGGTCTGGAACAGCAGAAGGCCACGAAGTCTAGAAGCGGAAAACTGGTCACTCAATCCGACCAATGTCGCACGGATACGGCCTAGAATGACGTAAGACCCCAACGTGCTCCAGAACAACATCACTGTTCTGACCGTCGGGAAGACAACTACTCAAGAACCGGATCTTCAGGACAGCATCATAGAACTGCAAGTGACTAGCACAATGTTGCTCCAACTGCTGAGCACGAGGCGATTGCTACACTGTATCCGAAGAATCCTCCCCCGCGAGAGTCGAACGATCGCAGGGAAGAAGACAAAGAGAAACGTCGGGAGGAGGACTATCAAAGAATGTCACCTCCTAGACATACAAGCCGTCCGGCTGAGCGCCATCACAATGGGAACGACGGACGAAGAAACGACGGACACCGTGCCGAGTCAAGACGGCAGGGGGCTCATCGTAATGAAGATCCTCCCCTGAACCGGAATAATGACGCTCCGGACGGAGGCCGGCGATTAGTGATAACCCACAAGTATAGGGGATCGTGTGTAGCCTTTTCGATAAGTAAAGTGTCAAACCCAACGAGAAGCTAAAGGTAGGATAAATATTCTCTCAAGTTCTATCAACCACTGATACAACTCTACGCACACTAAACGTTTGCATTATCTAGGAAATAAAACTAGAGAAACAATACGAGTAATAGAGATAGCTTTGCATGATAATAAATAACAAGAAAGTAAAGCTAGTTGCTGCAGCAATAAAATACACTAAACTAACAGAACCATGAGTGTGGAATAGTGGTGGTAATTTTGGTGGCTTTATCCAAGTTTAAATAGCGAAAAGATCGGGTTCATTGTCTTCGATGTAGTTTTCTATGTGGGAGAGGCTAAATATACATGCGCTTCACTACATGGAATTACGTGTACTATATGATTAGATTGTTAGCAAACATCCATAAGTAATAAACAATGCATTAAGGTTTCCCCAACCACAGCCTTAAGTTTAATGGTCCTCTTACTCCCATACGTGCAACATTCCGGTTCGCGTCCTCAGGTTTTTGTCACTCCCGGCAGAACTCCCCCTTCCTCTTACACATACTACAAACCCTATGATGTTTAATCCATGCGCGCACAAATATAATGGACACCAAAGGACTGTAGCATATCAACATACAACTCTAATGAACCAAAGACGTTCAATCATTCAATCTAAGAACAAAGAACTACACAAACATGACATAGATCATAGGATTATAAATTATAGCATCAAACACCATGTTTACATAGGACGGTACAGAGGTGTGTGGGAGGATGAACCAGTGCATACTAGGAGGATTAGGTGATGGAGA
Source organism: Avena eriantha (assembly GCA_910589775.1). Lineage (NCBI taxonomy): Eukaryota > Viridiplantae > Streptophyta > Magnoliopsida > Poales > Poaceae > Avena > Avena eriantha. The sequence continues at coordinate 120,809 of CAJUXJ010001785.1, forward strand.
TGGCGTTGAAGATGGTGAAGAGGGCGGCTGGCGGCGGCGCAGGGGACTCCTTCCCCGCCGCCTGTATCATGGGGGAGCACCGCCCCTTAGCCCCTTCGTTCATGGCTTCTTGGAGCCCTCCCCCATGGAGATGGGATCCATGGGTGAGGCAAAAACGTGGCTTTGGTGGCTGCAAATCCGTGGGTGGAGATCCCCTGGGCGAATTAGGTTTCCTCCCTTTATATTGCTTCTCGGATTCCCGTCACCCCATCTTGGGCTGCAGAAAATCGGGCCTAAAGTGCCCGTCCGGACATGGAATTAGCTACATTTTATGTCCAGAATGTTTGTCGCGCAATTTCCAACAACTTTGTAGTTGAAGAGTTTTCTATTTGACGCCGTCTTCGACCCGAAACGTGACCATCTACAAAAAGAGTTCTGAGACAGATTTCTAGAAAAATCCCAATTTGACTCCAACAAGGTTTCCACTTGTATTCTTGGTAATTCCTACACATCAAAGTGTAAAACAAGAACATTGTGCACTTTTGCAACTATTAGTAGGTTAGTCCAAATAAATCATAAACTTTATACAAAAATGAGTGACAAAAGCATATTATTAGCATAAAATCATCAAAAATTATAGATACGTTATGGACGTATCAATCAGTCGGAAACAATCCAGCTGCTCCACCTTCTCCACCAAGCAACCATCCCAACGGCTCCCAAGGAGGCCAAGGAGGACGTCGTGGCGGAGGTGGTGGTGGCAGAAGTCGAAGTCCGGCTCCAAGGCACCGCAGCCACATCCATCAATCAGGACGATCTCTGTCCCCAAGTGACGCAAGGCACATGATTAACTCCAACATAGAGGCGCAGCGCTACGAAAATGATGACATATACGTGGGCCCAAAATGCTTCGGACCATGCATAAGAGCAACAAAATTCCCGGAAGGATTTGCTATCTCAAGACACATTCAAGCCTACAACGGTATGGCTCGACCAGATACTTGGCTCCAGGATTTTTTTCCAGGCTTGCTGTATCGCCAAAGGCGGAAACAGCCTGATCACGACCCGATATCTCCCACTCATGTTGCGGAAGACAACACGATAATGGATCAATGAACTTCCGGAGAACACCACCCATAACTAGTATGATATGCAAAGTGCGTTCTTTCGGAATTTCGAAGGCACGTATCGGCGGCCCTGTACGGTAGGAGACCTGAAGCGTTGCACCCAGAAAGCCGGAGAAACTTGTCGAGACTATCTCGGACGATGGATCGACACCAAGAACTCCTATGAAGGAGTAAATGACCAAATTGCGATCAAAGCTTTCATTGTAGGACTCCCAATTGGTTTACTATGTCATCGTTTGAAGTGTGACAAGGTTACTGATTTGGGAGAGATGATAGAAACAGCGAGCAAGTATTCAGATGCTGACAACGATGCAGAGGGATTACTTAATGCCCTAGCTGTGCCACAGTCGGCAAAACAACCAAAGCAGCAAGCTCAGAAGCGCAAGAACACCTCGGCAGAAAAACCCAACGCGGAAACGACAATGCTTACTGCTACTTGCGAGCCTGGAGGACAAGGAGGGCGCGGCGGTGGCGGTGGACGCGGTCGTGGGACATCAAGAGTCCAAGGTAGGGGAGACCAGCAACCTGGCAAAACCAACTCTTGGGCCGACATGGCCAATAACCCGTGTGTGCATCACTTAGATGCCAATGGGGGCTCGTCTCACACAAACGCCGAATGTTGTTTTAATGACGACATCAAGAAGGACGATACCGCTGGCTACAGGGCTAAGCGAAAGAAGGGAAAGAAGAATCCCGAAAAAGATAAAGAGACCAAGGATGATTTTGACATGGAGGAAGCCGATGCTTCAAATTCCAAGCCGGAAGGGAAAAAGAACTTCCCGACAAAGAAATACACTTACGTCACCTTCCTCGGATCTCAACCAGCTAAGGTCAAGAAAGCAGTTCTACATGAGCCCAACGCAACAGTTTTGGCTGCCCCTCAGTTCCTGGACTGCTCGGAAGTGACAATTACCTTTGACCGTGCTGATCATCCGCCTAAGTTGCACAGGTGAGGAAAATACGCCTTAGTCGTCAATCCACTTATTGATGGCTATGGTTTCTCTAAGACTCTCATGGACGGTGGTAGCAGCATCAATATTCTGTTTGTCGAAACGCTACGCCGGATGCGGATCTTGGAGACCCAGCTGAATCACAGCTCTGTGGTTTTTCATGGATTTGTCCCAGGAAGACAAGCAAATTCCCTGGGAGAAATCACTTTGGATGTGACCTTTGGAACTCCAAAGAACTATCGGACGGAAGCACTTTCTTTCGAAGTGGTCCCGTTCAAGAGCGCGTACCACGCTATATTCGGATGTCCGGCTTATTGGGCTTTTATGGCTAGTCCGTGTTACATTTACAATATGATGAAATTTCCAGGTCCCAACAGCATGATCACCATCAGGGGAGACCCGAAGAAAGCGCGAGAGTGCGAGGATGGAAATGCCGCCTTTGCTGAAGGCGTCTTGTACACCCAGGAGTACCAGGAGATCAAGAAGACCATAGATCCATATGAGATGCCCACGACAAAGAAGGAGGTGAAAAAGCCAAATACGGAGTTCAAGGCATCAGAAGAGACGGAGAAGACGCCGTTGAAGGATGATGACCCCTCCAAGGTAACCTAGATAGGAATAGGCCTAGATAGCACATAGGAAAGCGTGCTCGTCAAGTTCCTCCAAGAAAATCAAGATATCTTCGCATGGCAGCCATCTAACATGACCGGAGTACATAGGGAACTTGCCGAGCACTCTCTAAATTACACCCGAACGCTAAACCCGTGAAACAGTCCCTACGATGTTTTGGCGATGTAAAGCGTAAGGCAATAGCTAAGGAACTAGCCGGATTCATAGAAGAGGTCATCCATAATGTTTGGTTGGCCAACCCTGTAATGGTCCCTAAAAAGGACACCACTGATTTAAGGATGTGTGTTTATTATACTGCCTTGAACAAGGCTTGTCCCAAAGATCTATTCGCTCTGCCTAGAACTGATCAATTAATCGATTCTATGGCAGGCTCGAAACTCCTTTGTTTTCTCGACTGCATACTCCGGTTATCACCAAATTCGGATGAAGGAATCGTATAAAATCAAAACTTCATTCGTAACCCCCTTCGGAACCTTCTGTTTTGTTACGATTCCCTTTGGGCTCAAGAACATAGGAGCTACGTACCAGCGCACTATGCAGCGTTGCCTCCACGACCAAATCAGACGCAATGTACATGCATATGTGGAGGACATTGTGGTGATGTCGAAAAAGAAGGAAACACTAATTTCCGACTTGGAGGAAATGTTCGCTAATCTATGAAATGTTTAACCCGAAGAAATGTTTCTTTGGAATCCCAGCCGGAAAAGTTTTAGGTTTCATCGTGTCTCAAAGAGGCATAGAGGTGAACTGCACAAAATCAAGGCTATACTCAATATTTCCAGGCCAACTCGCCTGAAGGACATTCAAAGACTAACTGGTTGCATTTCCAAAGTCAGTCGGTTTGTAATCCGGCTCGGTGAAAGAGTCGCACCACTATACAAGCTCTTGAAAAAGACCAAGAAATTCGTTTGGACTGATGAAGCTGAAGTTGCACTACAAGACTTGAAAGAAGTACTCTCATCTGCTCCTATCCTTGCAGCACTGGAACCAAGGGAACCAATGTTGCTCTATCTCGCTGCGACAAATAGGGTCGTCAGTGTCGTCATGGTGGTGGAGAGACCAGAGGAAAATCAGGAACACCTGGTGCAGCGTCCGACTTACTACCTTAGCGAGGGCCTAACTGAATCGAAGCAGCGGTATCCACACTACCAAAAGCTGGCTTACGGTGTGTTTTTTGCATCCCGTAAGTTACGGCATTATTTTCAGGAGCACCTAGTTACCGTGGTGAGCACAACTCCCATGAGAGATATTATCAATAACAGCGATGCTATAGGACGCGTCGCAAAATGGGGCATCGAGATTTCAGCTTTCGACATTGAGTACAAGCCTCGTACAACAATCAAATCCCGAATCCTCACTGACTTTGTCACTGATTGGACAGAGACAACAAAGAATATGACCCTACCAGAGTCCGAATACTAGACCTTGAATTTTGACGGGTCTAAAGCGCTCGGGGGCTCGGGGGCTGGCGTGGTACTCAAATCACCCCAAGGAGATAAACTTTTCTATGTATTGCAGATACACTTCACGGCGATAAATAACATTGCCGAGTATGAAGCATTACTGCATGGAATCCAGATTGCTAAGGATATCAGCATCCGACGTTTAATGTGTTATGGAGATTTGTATCTTGTTGCCCAACAAGTGTCAGATATCTGTCAGGCAAATAAGCACATGGCGGCATAGAGGGCTCTCGTGGATGAACTATCTAAATCGTTTGAAGGGTTTGAAGTTCAACACATCCCTCGAACAGGAAATGAGGAAGTAGATACACTATCTCGAATAGGCTTTGCCCGAAAAAAGTTCCCGAATGACGCTTTTTTAGAGCACCTCAAAGTTCCCTTTATAAAGGGAGTGGACGAGGAATATCCGACCAAATCCGACTCACCTTTAGTAGCAGTTCTGGCTGTAATTCCCAGCTGGACTCAACCCTACCTTGATTTCTTGCTAGACAGAAAATTTACCCAAAGACGAGGTTTTGAGCCGACAGATCGTCCGACGAGAAAAATCCTACACTATAATTAGTGGCGAGCTCTATAAGCAGAGTGCATCTGGGTGTTTTCAGTGCTGTGTATCTCCTGAAGAAGGAGTAGAAATCTTACGAGAGATCCACGAAGGCGAGTGTGGTCACCACGCTGCAGCCAAATCTCTAGTGGCAAAAGCTTTCTGACACAGTTTTTTTCTAGCTTACAGCCAAGGCAGATGCCGAACGGCTGGTCAAGACGTGCAAGGGCTGCCAAAAATACGCCAAACAAGCTCACGTTCTGGCTGATCAGCTGCGAACAATACCTATAACATGGCCTTTTGTGGTCTGGGGGCTTGACATGGTAGGACCGTTTAAACGGGCTCCAAGTGGATTTACTCACCTCTTAGTGATGGTGGATAAATTCACCAAATGGATTGAGGCTAAACCCGTCACTAGTTGTGATGGAGCAATAGGCAGAAGATTTGTTGAGGATGTTATAATCCGATACGGTTATCCACATAGCATTTTCACGAACAACGGGAGTAACTTCTCTATGGGAGAACTTGCCGAATTCTGTAATGAACAAAATATCCCGCTTGACATTGCATCAGTCGCACATCTGCAAGCTAATGGACAAGTCGAAAGAGAAAATAGTTTAATCCTACAAGGCCTAAAACCAAGACTCGAAGCACCACTACGACGTGCTGCGGGGGCTTGGGCAGAGGAATTACCTTCTGTAATAGGGAGTTTACGAACAACTCCAAACAGGTCAACCGGATACACACCTTTCTTCTTAGTCTATGGCGCAGAAGCGGTTCTTCCTAGTGATTTGATTCACACTTCTCCTAGAGTGGCCGCGTATATTGAAGAGGATGCCGAAATTTCTCGAAAAAATGATCTTGACTTAGTCGAAGAAGTTCGCGTCATTGCCGAGATGAGATCAACAACGTATCAGCAGAAGTTACGCAAGTATCATAGCCAGAGAGTCAGAAACCGATCTTTCAATAAGGGAAATTTGGTTCTCCGGCTTGTGCAGCAAAGAAAGCACAAACTTTCCCCAATATGGGAAGGGACATTTTTAGTTAGTAGAGTATTGCACAATGGTTCATACTACTTAACTGATATGTGGCCAGTCAAAGAAAGACTTGCTACTAAGAAGAGAAAGAGAGCTGGAGGCAGTACAAACCCGGATGAATTAGACAGACCATGGAATATTGCTCAGCTATGTCCCTTTTATTCTTAGTTTATCCTTCTTTGTAATCATATATGGGGACATGTTCAATGAGAAATAAATTGTTGGTTGCCTCAAAATCTTTCTGAGAAGTTTTTACAATCTTATTTCTGAATGATCATGTCACAGTCGAAAATCCCAGAATTCTTGAAAGTACTTTATGCTCATGTTTTTTATGGTCTAGATTTCCAATTCTAAAATTGCTACCTTCGGGTATAAATCTAAATTTTCTAGTCTATACTTTGGTTATTTGTCTAATTGCCAGATGCGGGCATTTTCCGAGTAATGAATTGTTGGTACTAGAAGCCGGCTTTGTTTCCGAGTTTAAACTGGTTTAGCAATTGAGCTCCGTTGCTCGATAAAGTTTCCGTGCTAAAGGTTGGCTGGCTCACGAAAGGTACGAGGCGGAAAGCCAGATAAACAATAAGTATAGACAAAAAACACAAGTGCTCATGCAAACATTTCAGGCACATAATATTAAAGCCAAAAGTGCTGAATAGATAAAATAAAACTTAGCACTAGCAAAAGTATTATACTACTTAATTACATACCCAAATTGTTTTCAGAATAACTCATTGTTATTTTTGATACTCTATGATGCAGGGGGAGAGGTACGAGCTGCTAGCTCGCTGGATACGTCAGCCTCATTTTGATAACGTTTCGAGATGTTCAAATCCGATATGGTTTGATCATCGTCCGAAGCATCAGCTATTTCTTCGGAAGGCGGAGGTGGCATGTCCACGCGGGTGAAGAAAGGAGTGTCATAGCTGGTCAAGCCCGCTATGTGGCACCCATATCCGGCACAGGAGTCCATGATAGCCTTGATGTCTTGCTCCTGTTCATCTTCGTCCACCTTGCAGTACCCTCTGGTTACTTGCCAGATTTCCATGTTTCCATGGTGGCTCATAACCATGGTGAGAGCATTTTGCGCTACAGAGATCCGAGATTTTCTTGTCCTAGAGCACAATGTTATGATCGCGCTCATCGGTGGCCATGGAGGTGGATTCGAGAATTTGTGCAATGCTCTTCTCATGATCCGCCTTAAGCTTATCCAACTCTTGGTGGAGTTCCTTGTTTTCCACCACCAGGGTTTTCAGATTCTCGGCCTCTTCAATCATAGCACAGGACTGTTTTAACAGTGCTGAAAGACAATAGAACAACAGTTGAACAAAAAATTCGACTATGAAATACAAGACAAGGTTTGAGTTTCGGAATGTTTACCTTCGGCCTCATCCCTGGAAACTTTCAATTGTGCATTTTCAAGCCGGGGAGCTTTGATTTCTTTCCGCTTGTTACAAACATTCTTCAATAAATCCTAGTTATAGGAATATACTTTTTGTAAGTCAGAATACCAAAAGTCAGAAGTCTACTAAAGACTCGGGCTAATATTTTTACTAATATCAGCACGAGCCTTGAGGGGCTAGAGCATTTTCATTCTCTGGCATCCTAAGGAAGCATAAAACCGGATTTGTATGTCCAGCTTCATGCTTGGGGGCTAGAGGATATGATATGAAATAAGGAAAAATGGGAGTTGGAATTCTGACTTACATATTGTTCGCGAGTGAGTTTGTCCAAACTCGCATTCACCTCGGTGGCAACCTTCTCGGTGAGGGTTAGGGGGACCACTGGTGTAGTTGGAAGTTCGCTGGTCCTCAGCTTCTCGTCGCGAAGACAAACTTGTTCAACAAGATCAGAGTGCTTGATATCCTCTGCTTCTTGCACTTCTTCTTCGTCAGAGATAGTCCGGCTTTCCAGGCATTGTCGGGCTAGCCATTGAATCTCCTCCACAGACTTCCGAGATAGGCCAAGTTTGGAAAGTCCCGAATTGTCCAGGAGATTGTTGGCGAAAGTCTCTGCCGAGGGATCATTACCCGAAGAGGGTTCACCCTTATCAAGACTTGAGTCACCCATGGTGACGTCTGTTTGTGACTCAAGGATTGCTGGCTCTGTTGAAGGAGACGAATCCTCTACAATGGTCGGAGATGAAATAATCTCCGGCGCTGTAGAGGATTGAGGGGCAAGAGTTGGAGGAGCTACGATAGGAGAAACTAAGTTTAGCTTCTACTGGCGTAGGGGCTTTGAAGTATTTCCTTTCCCCTTGCCCTTGGTGAGCTGTTTAGCTCTAAGAAGGTAATAGAACAAAGAACATTACATGTTGAAAATAATTACAAATAAAGTACAAAGGCGGAAGTTGTGAGGAAAGTTACCTCTTCACAATAGGCACCTCCTTTGTGTCGATAGCCACTTTCGAAGCTTTACGCTTCCAAGGAACAATGTCTGGCAGTGCAACCAATTCTCCCTCCTCCTGAGAAAATTCAGGAGGATATACCTCGATAGTAGCAAGCTCCAAATCGGGGAGGTCGGCAAGATGAAAAGAAGATAGCATCTCAGTATTGCAAAAATATATAAAGATGAACACATGAAATAAGTTACTGCTGAAACTTACCAGTACAACGGGGTTTTCTGCCGTGTGCATGTCCAGAGACAGCTCTAGAATCTTCCTCTCGATCCGTTCCTTTATCAGCCATTTGATTTGGCATATATAGTCCTTGTCCAGTTAGGTCTTGGGACTAATTTGGAGCCTATCTTTCTTGGACAACCTGATGGAGTGCATCAGTCGATCTCCATGATGTTGGAGAGGCTGGATCCGGCGTGCCACCCAGCATTGGACTAAGTCGTACCCTATAAGGCCCTTGTGTTTCATCAAATACTCGATCCGCCTCTTGGCGAGAAGCATATCATCACTGAGAGTCGGAGCGACCTCATCCCAGGATTTTTTGGGCGTGGCGGCTCCGTCGATGAAAGCCGACAAAGCAGTAGCTTTGCCGAGAGCGGGAATATCATTGTGGTAGAAAAAAGTGGACGACCATTGTTTGACTGACTCACTGGCCATGATCAGAGGATAGACGCGCTCTCGCCTAACCGGAAAACTAATAGTACCGGTAATATAAGGATTACCGGCAGTTATGAAATTTCTCCGGACATGGAAGTAGTACCAGAAAAGAGTAAGGCTCGTCCTAATGCCGAGATACCCCTCGCACAAAGATACGAACGCGCTCATCTCTAAGATGGAGTTCAGGGTAAGATGATGGAGATGAACTCCATAGTGATCAATAACCTCGGACAAGAAATCTGAGGGAGGAAAGCTCAGACCTCTGTCAAGGTGAGTGCCGAAGTGCACTCGCTCGCCGTCGCGAGGGTTGGGGATGGTTTCATCGAGGCCGCTCCGCCAGTCGCCTGCGCGGAAGAGCCCTACTTCTTCCATGCCACGGAGCTTGGCGTCGTCGAGGATGCACGGGATCCAAACCCGCCGATTGCTCTCCTTTTCCGTTGCTATTGCCGTCGCTGCCGTCATCGTTGCACCGGAAGATGATGTGGAAGCCATTTTTTCCGGTGCGCCGGGACCTTGGATGGGCGGCGCTGGGAATTTTTTGGGGATCAGGGAAGCTCTGAGTTCATGGGAGGAGTAGAGAAGAAGGAAACGGTGCAAGGAACTGGTGAAGGAGATCGGGAAAAGAATCCTCACCACTTATATCCACCAGCCGCGTCAAGATTCATGTAAACGCTATAGTGAACATGCCACTCATCGTGGAAGGAACTAGGAATCCCCCACGCGATGATTATGCTGCCTCGATCTCCACGCACACATTGAAATGGCGCCTCGGTTCCCCAAAAGGCGGACCCACCAACGGTCGTGCTGACAGGGGATGTTTGTCAGTGACATGACTTGGCCATGACTGTTGTCAAGTTATGCTAGAGACCAAGTTCCGGCTTAGTTTGTTCGAGCTGGAAATCCGAATAAACGTACTCATAGGTCCGACTCATTATTTGAGACCCGGATCGTATCTTTTCTTTTGAAGTTTCAGGAACCCTTCAAGATTCTGCAAGCCTACGATCAAGCTAGATGATGATGAATCCGACTTTGGATCTTGTAGCTCTCCGGGGGCTGCTGTTGGGGATATACTTTCCGGGTATCCTCATTGTACCTCACTAACCAGGGTGGCCCACTTAGGGTTAGAGCTTTGCTTCACGGGCGGCCCAGTCAGGGAGAAGAGACGGAGTCCAGTCCGGCTACGGGAAGGCCCAGAAGACTTACCGACATAGGGCCATAGTGTTACTTGTAGGTCAAGATGTACTCTGTAACCGACTCTTAGTCGTAGCCGGATAGATCTCTCGTGTAAACCTAGGAAGGATATCTATATAAGCCGTCCTAGCTAGGGAGAGCCTTTAGGGCACCCTATGTCAACACCCGGATTTTTAATCCCAGATGCCTGTTATGCCATACATCACAATCCCAGGATTACCATTTTTGTGAAACATAGCGGATTGGATATCACAGTACATCATCCATTACAAACCATAATAGGGTCCTACACGAATAAAGGATCTCATGATCCAGTCTTAATACAACAAGCAGCAGAATAAATAATAAGCGTAGTGGTGGGGTCCATCTTCAGAGTCACAGGCAATGCTGACGATGGAAGATAGTCCTAGTTATCATAGCTGTCCTGATTTCCTTCCTCTTGGTAGTCTCCTTCATAGTCTTGCCACGGGAATAGCCAGGGACAAAAGCCATGAGTACTCTTTAAGTACTCGCAAACTATCACTAACAAGTAAGATAGTTCTAGTAGGAATGCTAACTCTAAGTTCATTTGTAAAGTTAAATTTGAAACCTAAGCTGAGTTCAGAAACAAAGAAAGATAAAATAAAGTTTGAAATCACCTAAGTGGGAACTTAACTGTCATAGTAACAACTCTGTTGTGGTCAAGTCATGTCACAATTCATTTCATAAGTTGTTTTGAAAACATCTGACAACGGAACAGTATGGCCACTCCAACTGTCCATAACCGCGGACGCGGCTATTCGAATAGTTTGACACTCTACAGAGGTGGTACACTTTCACCACAAGATTCGATACATCTGTCAGGGATAACCATGAATCATCATACTTAGTATGCAGATAATCAAACATAACCTTTCCTTTACACACCCTAGTATAAGCACCTCTCCTATGAGCATGGCCTCCCAACCATGACCATCTGTCATCTTGGGCACTGCATAGGTGGACAACATTGAGAGGTAGCCTCAGCTCAAACCTCTCCCGTGAGGGAACTAATACTAATGCATATAGTTTTCTTCCTCCTCCTCTTGGTAGAACTCCTCCTCCTCGAAAGCTTGGTCGATACTATCGTCTATAAATACATACGGGATACACAATCACCAAACAATACTTAACTAGTCTAATTAGCATTCTAAGGCACACATTTGATGATCTATTATCATCAAAAGCATCACAAGGTTTAATTAACTAGCTTCATTCTTTTTATTTGAGAAAAGTAATTTCTACTCATTGAAATTAACTAAGATTTAATATTCTCCAATTAAAATATGGGATAATGTGGACACATGTCATCACCACATATTTTAACATATGGGAATGTGATCTAAATGTTGGATCACATTTTAATAAGTTTAAGTTTAATATTTAAGGATTTAAAGTGACTAGAAATGCCTATATAGCATTATTTTGGTACTAGTCCAAAGTCACTACATGTAAACCTTAATATTATTACATATTCAGATAGGTATGGTTAAATGCGATTTTTGAGAGTTGGAATCAACTCAAAAGCTATTATGGTTGATTTTATAAAAATGTTTGAATGTGCAAAAGCTTATGTCTTGTTATTTTTACTAGGAGAGATCTCTAACTCTAAATGATTTAAATCCAACGGGCTTAGATAGAGATTTTCATTACCTTTCCAAAAAAATTCGAATCACTCAATTTGGATTTATATAACTCTCTGAATTGATTTTTGAACTAAAGGACAGAATTGATTTTAAGTCTAAATAGAAAAAACCTAATTTGAATTACTGGGTCAACACGGGAAAGTAAATGGGCTGGCCCAGTGACGCTCAGCGGCGCAGAGGGTGACTGACAGGGGGGTTCCACATGTCAGTGGCACTTAAAACCCGAAGCGGTACGGGGCGAAAGGACCACCCTATTAGAACACGATCTAACGGTCCACGGTCGTCGTCGACGACGGACTCGTCGCCGGCGAGACTGAACCCTAAGCAGCCGGTGGGGGTCTACTGGGGGCGTACCAGGGCTCTAGCTAGTGCGGCGAGGAGGGCAAACAAACTGGTGGACGATGGTGAGCTCAAGCGAAGTTGCGGCAGGGGCTGTGGTGGACGAAATCGACGACCACGTCTGCTCTGCAGCGGCTACCTCCGGCGGAATTCCGGCGATGTGCTGCTCGAACGACTCCGGTGAGAGAGGGGAAACGGTTAGTGGAGAGAGGGGAGTATGATTGTGTGAAGAAATGGTGTTGGGGAGGCCTCCTTATATAGGCTCGACGGTGAGGCAGTGAGGTATGGGCGCGACTCATCGGTGACTGCGATACAGGGGGCGACCAGCGAGGGCGAGGTAGGCGGACGGTGGGCGGTCTGCTGGCGGTCAGCTACGGCACAATGGCTTGGCTAGGGGCGGTGGCAATTGGTCGGGACCTTCCCGTGCTCTAGGAGACAGAGGCGGTGCTCGACGCGGCTCCCGGCGACTGTGGGTCCGCGGCGGTGCACGGCCGTGTCTAGCGGGTTGATGGGTTCAAGGCAAAGCGGCACATGCGATTTGGTGTCGAGGCATGGTATGTGGCGTGCTGGCGGCGATCGCGCTCTGGCGTGGTCTGGCTGCACGCAGAGAGGAAAGGGCGGTGTGGCTCTAGTGTGGTCCAGGGGCTGGCGGTGATCGTGGGGTGGACAGGGGAGTGCGGTAGGGTTCGGTGGAGCTAGGGACGGGGCTGGTTTGGCGCTACGCGGTCACTGGCGTGTTGCCCGCATTTGGCCGGTGACGACCATATTTGGGTGGCGCACTACTGCTGCTAGCGGTGAAGGGGGAGCTGGTCTGGGCTGGGGTAGATGCTAGGGGGACAGGGGATTAAGTGGGAGACCAAATTGGTCGATGATCACTATGGAAACAGTGAAGCTACTCTACTGTTGATTCAGTGCCTGCCATGTGTTCGACATAATGGGCGCATGAAGAAATTTTTTGAATTTTGGATTCAAAATTTTGAGTGTTCTCCACTTAAGCTTGAGATTCTATGCCTGCTTGGAAAGGTCAAGGGGAATTCATTTGAGTGGTTTTTGAAAAGGTGTGATCTATGCACCTACACTTGATTCCATTTTCAAATGTCATTTAAATTTAGAGTTCAAATGTCTTTGTAATATTTCAAAGTGGGCCTTGGTAGATCATTACTCGTACTAGCAAGGGGTGCAAGGAGTTAGAATTGTTTCTGTTGGACTTTGAGTTCTAGGAACACCCAAAGTGACCTAGTGGATTAAAATGGCACAAATGACCATTTGCATTTATTAATTCCATTTGATTTCCTTTTCTTTGTATTTTTCTTGGGAATGATCTAGATGATGTGGCATTCACCTTAGAATCATTTTACAACCATTAGAACAAACAAACATGGCAATTTCAAACAATTCCATATTAATGCAATACACATATGCATTCTTGATTATTTAAATGAGAAAAAGTTTTTGTTAACCCTAATTTGGGTGATTTGGATCTTGATAACCTTGATAAAAGATTTGGGGTGTTACAAACCTTCCCCCCTTAAACAAAATCTCGTCCTGGGATTTAAGAAAGAAAACTAGGAACTAAAGAGATCTAGGAACTCAGTCCTAATGTAATCTTCTCTCTCCCAAGTGGCTTCTTCTTCGGTATGGTTGCTCCATTGAATCTTTAGAAACTTGATACTCCGAGTCCTAGTGGTTCTGTAGGCTTCCTCCAAGATACGGATGGGCACTTCACGATACGTCAGATCCTTGTTGATATCAACAGCTCGGTGATCGATGTTTCTGAACACTTCGTTATTCTCCGGCACTTCTAGGCATTTGCGAAGTAACAAGATATGGAACACACTGTGGATGGCTAACATCTCCTCTGGCAGTTTCAGTTGATACGATACTTCTCCTCGGCGATTCAAAATCTTGAAGGGCCCGATATATCTGGGGTCTAACTTTCCTTTTAGACTAAAACATTGTGTTCCCTTCAATGGAAAAACCTTGAGATACACGAAATATCCGACATTGAAAGTCAGGTCTCTCCTTCTCTTGTCAGCATAACTCTTCTGTCTGGATTGTGCGGTCTTGAGGTTCTCACGGACTTTGTGAACCTTCTCTTCGGCTTCTTAGAGAATGTCGGGTCCAAATATCTGACTCTCTCCTACTTGCGACCAATTCAAAGGGGTACGACACTTTCTTCTGTATAGGAACTCAAATAGTGCCATTTGCAAACTGGCTTGATAACTGTTGTTGTATGAGAATTCTGCGAAAGGCAGGCAATCTTCCCATTTTGAACCATACTCTAACACACAAGCTCTCAACATATCTTCTAAGATTTGGTTAACTCTTTCAGTCTGTCTATCGGTTTGTGGGTGATACGGTGTGCTGAAATTCAACTTGGTTCCTAATCCTTCTTGGACTTTCTGCCAACATCTCGAGGTAAATTGGGTTCCTCGATCTGATACTATGGTCTTGGGGGTTCCATGCAGACTAACAATTCTAGCAATGTACAACTCTGCTAGCTTCAAACTCTGGTAAGGTGTCTTGACAGGTATAAAATGAGCTACCTTAGACAGTCTATCAACAATAACCCAGATTGAGTCATTTCCCCTACTAGAAGTAGGCAAACCGGTGATAAAGTCCATTCCGACGGAATCCCATTTCCATTCCAGAATCTGCAATGGTTGCAACAGTCATGCGGGTCTCTGATGTTCCGCTTTGACTCTCTAACAGATATCACACTTGGCTATGTAGCTTTCGATTTCTCTTTTCATCTTGTGCCACCAAAATTGCTCTTTCAAATCTTTTTACATCTTCGTTCCTCCGGGGTGGATATAATAAAGAGTATCATGAGCTTCTTGCATGATGACTTGCTTCAGTTCCGAATCTGCTGGCACACAGATACGGCCTTTGTACCACAGAACTCCTTCTTCTTCGGTGAATCCAGGTACTTCCTGTACTAATACGACTTTTGATTCCGTCGATACTTTCATTTCCCTTCTGGGCTTCCTTGATTTGGCTGATCAAAGTGGGTTGAGGTTCAATACTAGCTAAAAATCCTTTGCTAACTAGCTCAGTCATAAACTGCTCCAACTCCTCATACAGACTTGGTTGATTCTCCTTGATCATGGTGTTTAGCCTACATGGTAATCTGCTAAGAGCATCCGCTACCACATTGGCTTTCCCGAGGTGATAGTGAATTTCAAGGTCATAATCCTTGATTAACTCTATCCATCTTCTTTGCCTCATATTCAGCTCCTTCTGAGTAAAAATATACTTCAAGCTTTTGTGATATGAGTAAATCCCACAGCGATTACCCATAAAATAATGACGCCATGTCTTCAATGCTAAAACTACGGCTGCTAACTCCAGATCATGGGTCGGATAGTTCTACTCATGCTGCTTCAGTTGTCGAGACAGATACGCGATGACTTTGCATTCTTGCATCAATACACATCCGAGACCAATCTTGGATGCATCACAATACACATCAAAGGGCTTCTTGATATCTGGCATGATCAATATTGGGGCTGAAATCAATCTCTTCTTGAGCTCTTGGAAACTGGCTTCACATTTGTCAGTCCATTCAAACTTCTTGTCCTTCTTCAACAATTGGGTCATGGGTCTTGCGATGCTCGAAAATCCTTCGACAAACTTGCGGTAGTATCCTGCTAATCCGAGAAATGCACGGACTTGGGTTTGAGTGGTTGGGGCTTACCATGCTTCAACATCTTTCATCTTGGTTTGATCAATAGCTGTTCCTCCGGCATACACAATATGTCCTAGGAATCCTACCTCCTTTAGCCAAAACTCACATTTGCTGAACTTGGCATACAACTGATGCTCTCTGAGGGTTTCAAGGATGATTCTCAAATGTTGCTCATGATCTTCTTCTGACTTGGAGTAGATAAGGATATCGTCGATAAACACCACGACAAAATTGTCTAGAAAATTCATAAAGATCTTATTCATGAGATTCATGAAATAAGCAGGGCATTGGTTAATCCAAAAGACATGACCGTATACTCATATAAACCATAACGAGTAGTAAAGGCGGTCTTTGGAATATCCATTGCACGAATCTTAAGTTGGTGATAACCAGTCCTAAGATCGATCTTAGAGAACATATTTGCTCGAGTCAACTGATCAAATAGATCCTCTATCTTTGGCAAAGGGTACTTGTTCTTGATTGTGACGTCATTCATCTTTCTGTAATATGTGCACAAACGGTTGCCTCCATCTTTCTTGTTGACGAATAACACTGGCGATCTCCATGGCGATGCGCTTGGTTGAATCAAGCATGTTGCCAGCATAGCGTCCAACTGCTTCTTCAGTTCCACTAACTTTGATGGGTTCATGCTATAGGGTCTCTGGGCTATGGTCCGGTTTCGGGGATTAGTTCAATAATGAACTCCATATCCTTATCCGGGGGCATACCGGGCAATTCATCTGGGAATACGTCGGGGTATTCATAGACTACTCTGACTTGGTCTATGGTGGGTAGGGTTAGACACTTGTTGCACTTGAATTGACGGGGTAAGGTTTCAGATATATGCTCTACTGAGACTCCCGAGCTACTAGTTATGGTGATGGCTTTCTTAGCACAGTCTATCAATCCTTTATGCTTTGACATCCAATCCATTCCTAGTACTACTTCGAAACCTTTGGTTCCAAGTACTATTAGATTGGCATAAAAATCTATCCCATGTATTCTGATAGGCACAGCTTTGCAAATTTTTCTAGCTTTTGTAGTTGAACCGGGGATTTGAACTATCATGACATGCTTCAAGTTGGTTTGGTGAATCTTACTAGTGCATGTGAATTCTTCGGTGACAAATTAGTGCGATGTTCCAGAATCAAACAACACTCTTGCTAAAACTGAATTTACAGAAAACATACCTAGCACTACATCTGGCGCTTCTTGGGCTTCTTCGGCGTTCATGTGGAAGAGACGGCCGTTGCGGTTGTGAGGGTTCCCTGGGGCGGATCTTCTTCCTGGTTGAACACGATGCTGCTGTTGAGCTAGGTCATTCACATTGGCAGTGGCGGCAATCTTCTTGGGACACTCATTGGAATAGTGACCCTTCACTCCACACTCGAAACAAGTGATCTGAGACTTGTCTTTTGCTGCCACGGGCACAACATTGCTTCTAGTTCTGGGTGCAGTGTTGTTGTTGTTGTTGTTTTTGTGCTTAATTGGGAGGTGCACGGTTGAAATTGCTGGTGTTGCCGGGGTGATTGTTGTTTCCTCTGGACTTCACATTGCCTCCGCTACGGTTGGGGTAGCTTGGGCGAGACATTGGGGGTCGGTTGTTCCTTGGTGCATATCCTGCAGACAGGTTAGGACGGTACTTCTGGTGACTGTTGGATCCAGCTTGGTGCATCATACAACTTTTACGGTTGTCGTTTGCCTGGTTGATTTTCCCTTCCATCTGAATGGCAGAGTCAACTAACTCTTCGAGATCCTCGAAACGGATGTTGACGAGAACCGTCTGCATCTCATCATGCAGTCCGTTCAGGAATCTCTCCTTCTTCTTGGCCTCCGTGTTGATCTCAATATATTTGTGCTTTCAGTTTGTTTTTGTTTATTTGATTCTTAGAAGTTATTGCTTCTGCAATAACCTCTCCTTATCCTTTTATTTGCGTTTTGTGTCAAGATCAACCTCTAATGAGAGAGAAGTAATATTTGGGGAAGTTGCTGTCCCAAAACAGATTTTTTTGCTTCACTATAAAAAATCGTTAAAAATCTCGGAACGTCGTACTGATCTGTAGTTTTTTGTGCTTCTGCCCCAGGTTGTTATTTAACTTTCGTTAGTTTTGCACTTTTTGATTTGAGCAACATAATATTTTCTAAAAAATTAATCTTTACCTGCTGGTCTATTTTGACAGATTTCTGCTATTTCTGCATTTGCCACTTCAATCGATTTCCTTTTTGGATTCCTTTTTGGGCTTTCGAGTGGAGTTGTTTCAGTAGCCTATGTTTTGATGGATTTCATTTGAAATTGAACTTAAAGGTTTATTATCTTGCATGCACTAATGTTGCTAATGAAGAATGTGTAAAGTTTTGTGTGAAATAAATTTCCAAGTTGTAGGAGAAAATGGTGTATAAGATGGTGAATGGTCAAAATACTCAAGCAATATGTTTATGAAGATGAAGATATTGATGTTATTCAAGTGGTGGCTCCGGAAAATTTTATCAAAGACCAAAATAAGAGACCTGCAGAGTCCGTCTTCGAATAGGTAATAGTTCTGGTAAGAAAAGGTCCGCGAAAAATCTGTCAATTTTTATTTTTGTAGTTTTTATCTAACATGGAAAGCAATGAGTAGAAAGAGGGACTGAAACCGAGCCTGGGTGGCTTACACCACCCCGTGGCGTGGGCCCACCTAACCACGCCACCAGGGGGTGTGGCCACCCCGGCGCCCGTCTCTGACCCGTTTTCTCCCAGTACCTTCCTTTTGTTGTTAAACTTCGTAATATATAATCCCCAGGATCCCCCGAGGTTCGTATATCGTGCTCTCGTCGTGTTTTCGGTTCGATCTATTTTGTCAGGAACTATTCTTAAAGTCTAGAGGCACAATGGTCTCCGCCAACGATAAGGGCAAGGAGCCTACGGAAGATGATCTCCAAGACCTTGAGTAGGAGGAGGAGATCGAGTGTGAAGTTGAAGAGGAGGCAAAGGAAGACCAGCATCCGTGCACCAGCACCACCATTGCAAGTATTGGAGTGGTGGAAAATCCCGCCAAGTTCAAAAGGACTGCACGGATGTCCACTGGAGGGAAGGTTCCGCGTCATTGCTATGATTGACGGTCACCTCCTCCACGCACCAAGAATCCCTTCCATACCCTTATTCATGAGTAGCAATTCCAAAATATGCCCAACGAAAAATTACCCTTCAATTGGGATATGCCTTGTTCTAACCATGCAGGAAACGAATACTTCAAGGAGGAAGAGTGGGGAAAGAATCGCAAGAGCTAGGATTCACAGCCCGACATGAACCGCATTGAGCACAACTCGGAGTTGATTCGTACTCTCACCTTCGAGATTGAGGATTTGACGAAATTGATGGAAAAGCTCATCGAGAGAACACCACCACCACCAAAGGAGTAATTCGACATCAGGTTTTGGCATCCCCTTGGTTCGTTCCAAGCTTGGGGATTGTCGTGGTATCATATCATTATCTTTTACCTTTTTTACCTTTTCAGTAGAGTCATATCATGAATAGAGAAGTTATCATATAGGATGGTTTGCATTGTGGAAGTATCTCCCCTCTAGTTAGTTATTCTTGTATCCCTTGGTGTGAGTTGCCGTTATGGAATATTAATGATAAGTTCTATCATTTACCTTTTTGCACATCTTATATTAGCTTGCAATTTCTATTAAATGATTGATCTTGTTATTAGTATTGGTATCACTTTGGGATCATTAAGTAAATTAAGTTGGTTTTGGCAAACCAGGCTTTGGTCAGTAGCAACACTATTTGAGAATTCAATGAAAAAGAGAAAAGTACTTTCAAGAAATATAATTTCATCATCTTTTCTTTCTTGATTGGCTCATAAGCTTAGTATTCTCAAGTTAAGATCTTTTGTGCTTCCAGGGAAGATTGCATGTTTGTTTTTATCACTTGTATGTTTGTTTGTTTCCTTCAACTCTTATGCTTGCTACCCAGCCTTGCTAGCCAAAAACCTGTACTGAGAGGGAATGGTTCTCGTGCATCCAATCCTTAGACCAAAACCTATGCCATTTGTGTACACCACACCTACCTACTAGAATTATTACTATTCCAAGTAAATTCATTTTTTATCTACCTTCCGAATTAAAATTGTCATGTGAAAATTAGTGATTAAAGCTCTCAAGAACTTGATGGCACACGTTACTTTCTTGCACTTAATAAACTTGAACCATTGTGCGCATCTATGTTGCATATATGCTTGCGTTTTGTAAGTTGTGAATTAGCAGAACCATGTATCATGGGGAACGCTTTCAACATTGCACTTTATTTAGTTGATATCATGTTCTTTTGCTTATGGATCCTGGCGGTGTGAAATGAAAGGGGAGCTTGTAAGGCTCATGGAGTTCGTATATGTGTTAGAGAAACGCCTGGGCAGCTAGTCTAAGCCATGCCTAATCATGGTGGAAACCTGCAGCATAACCATAGTGAGCAATCTATGAAGCATTCAAAGAAAATAAAAAGAGAAACAAAAGAGAGAAAAAGAAACAAAAAAGAGGGGAAAACCCTATGCAAATAGCATACAAAAAGATTGCTGCGATGCTCATTGTCTGCTTGCCTTGTCATTTTTATATGGGGAATCTTCCGTATCATTGGCCAAGGGGTACCCCGTTGGCGGTTCTCTATGATACACATGTACTTACAATGACAAGAACTTACCTGTGACTAAAGTTGAGTAGCATGAGGAACGGTACTCGTAAGCAAGGGGCATGAGATTTCGAGCTTATAACTTGTCAAGCATATCCTCATATTTGTTCACTTTAACCTTAATCACCTAAAGATGCTTATGATAGGGGCAATGAGAGCTGAAAGCTAAGAAGTATCATAATTTTTGGAAGCTCTTTATGAAACTTGAAATCCCTGCTTCCCTCCGCGAAGGGCCTATCTTTTACTTTTTAGTTGAGTCAGTAAACCTCTTCCTTTCTATCTCAAGCAAGTATTTTGAGTTGTTGTGTTTCATTCATTCATATGATGATTTATTCAATCATGTTTCTTATGTTCCTTGTTTTGCACATTGCTCTTATCTTAGTGAGTATTACTTTGAAAGCTATCATTGAAAACCCCATCATGCTTGAACTCCTGCATATTGTTATCCGTTCTTTGAACAAGAACAAAGTTTGCCATTACCAAATATGATTTACTTTGTGTATCTTTATTGTGTTTCCTTTACCTATTGCAAGTTAAGTTATATAATAGTGAGTTGTTTTCTATTATGATTTGTGTATTGATGAATGTGATGCTTCTTGTTGGCATTCTTTTATCGACACTTTACTCCGTAAACCTAATGTCATGTTTATTGAGCTAAGTTTTCGCTTGGGGACAAGCGAAGTCTAAGCTTGGGGGGAGTTGATACGTCCATTTTGCATCACTATTTTATATCATAATTTACTGTTATTCATTGATATATTTCATATTAAGAGATGATACTTATGTTATTTCATCTATTTTTGCATTGTTGATGAATTTTGGAGGATGGATCACTGAAGCCAGGATTCTGATGGAAAAGGCATTGTTTGGAGGCAAAATTTGCGAAGATCAGAAAATCCCAGAAAATATACGGAAAATCCTATTTTTCTAGAAGAAGAAGGAAGCTAGAAGGGGGAGCAGAGATGGGCCATAGGGGTCCCAAACCACCCCCTAGCGCGGGCCACACTAGGCCGCGCCACCAGGTGGTGTGGCCACCCTGGCCCACCTCTGGCTCTACTCTTTGGCGTATATAATCCTCCAGAAACCCTAAGACTCAGGGCGTGACCACAGAAAGATTCCGCCGCCTCTGCGGGGTGGAAAACTTCAGAGAGAGAAAGAGCTCTCCGGTAGGCAGAAATCTACTAGGGAAATTCCTTCCCGGAGAGGGGAGATCGTCGCCATCAACACCGTCATCAAGCTGGACTTCATCGGGATCATCATCATCATCATCTCCATCATCATCTCCACCAGCACCATCATCAGCACTCCATACCGCTGTAACAATTGGGTTGAATCCTGCATAGTTCTTAGGGGAAACTTTCCTGGTGTTGATTGCTTGTTATAGTTGATGATATTGAGTGGAACCATTGAATTATGGTTCATGTTCAAATTGTTACATATCATTATTTCATCTCTGATCTTGATCCATATGATGTCTTGTGAGTAGTTCGTTTACTTCTTGAGGACATGGGATAAGTCATGTTGTTAGTAGTAGAATTGTGTTGAGAAAGATTCAATGGTTTGATAATTAAGTTGTGGTGTTATTCTTCTAGTGGTGTCATGTGAACGTCGACTACATGATACATCACCTTTATGTTCCTAGGGGAATGCATTGTGTATTTGGCTACTAATCGTAGGGGTTGCCGGAGTGACAGAAATCTGAACCCCTGTTAGGAAACCTTTGCACAAGGGAGTGTAGGATCTCAATGTTTAAGGCTGTGGTTAGGTTTTTATCTTAATTACTTTCTTGTAGTTGCGGATGCTTGCAAGGGGTATAATCACAAGTATGTATTAGTCATAGGAAGGTCAGTACATTAGCACATGTTCATCAACACAACACTTATCTAACTAAAGAAGATTAATCAACTATATTAAGCGAAAGCACTTGACGATATTCCCATGTGTCCTCGAAAACGTTTGGTCATCTTAAGTATTGCAACTGGCTTGTCCTTTGCTAAAGAAAGGATTGGGCCACTTGCTGCAATTATTATTATTGTCTTTTATTTACTCGTACTTTATTTATCCGCATTATCAAAAACCCCTAAAAATCTCTTTGCTAAGTATTTATAGAGAATTCCTGCTCCAAGCCACTCGTCAACACCTTCTGCTCCTCGTTGGGTTCGACACTCTTACTTATCAAAAATACTACGATACACCCCCTATACTTGTGGGTCATTAGAGACTCTGGAAGCAGATGAATTCCCCTGGCCTTGGCTTCGGCTTGACCTCAGTGGCTGCAGGGATCTGCCAGTTTCCGTTGGTGAGGATCCCGACCTCCTACAACGACTTCAGAATGGCCGCGGAGCACTTGGATTTGCCCCACGGATCCTTTAGAGGTTCCATCGAGAAAGGCAGAAGGTCGCACGGTTCAGAAATTCTTGATTGGAAGCAGATCTAGAGACTAAGGGTGAGGGAAGGCGGAGAAATGGGAGGAGGAACCGCAACTCCCGTTGCCACTCTCCTTATAAAGGGGCGCTACCCGCTAATCTCGAGGTAGCCGTTACCTCGCGGTAATTCCACCGAAGTTACCGTTGGAATTAACCAATGGCTAGGTTGACCAACTTGACAGTCCAACTTCAGCCACTCGACTCGCCTACTTACCTGCCCCTTCCAATCGATTGGGTGTGGCGACTTAAGCTCATTTCCAGTCGCCAATGCTGCAACTGAAGACACTCATGGGAGATTTCTCCCTTCATTGGAGGAGTCCACCACAGATTTGACTGGGCGTCCACCTGCATTCGCCTACTCCGACTGCCAAGATCGATGCCTACATTGAACCCGTTGCCCTCAGGGACTACTGATGGGGATATGCCAATCTGGGTATACTTAGAAGGATGCTTCGGCTGGCCCAAACCCATAGTGAGTGGGCCTGCAGGAACGCTGACTGGAAAGCGACTGAAGAGAACCCTGGCGACTAGAAGCTGGAGGCCCAAGAGTTTGGATATGCCTGGTCGGATTAGGTCGAATCCTCCGAAACCTTAACTGATTCGGTTGTAATCCTATAAAACCTAGCAAGGTATCCCCTATATAAACCTCCCGAGGTAACTCTACATACTTACGTTCTTTTAGCTACCTCCTTCAAGCGACTCGCTGCCTAGCCGCCGAGCTTTCCCACCTTGCAATTCACTCGCCCATAAAACAATCAAGCAGGAGTAGGTCTTTACCCTACGGGGGGCAAACCTTGGTAAATCCCTTGTCTCCGCTCCCAATCTCGCACCACAGATGGCGACTCGTTCTTGCCCTAAATCCTATCAATTGCCACCCCTGGTAGCGACTGCCACAGCCATTCCCATGAAAATTAATGTTTCTAATTAACACAATTATAGCATGCAAAATAAACATCTATCATATACTTCGAATATGATAATAAAATCTTTATTATTGCCTCTCAGTGCATATTCCCTTCAGTCTCCCACTTGCACTAGAGACAATGATCTAGTTTACATAGTGATAAGTCTAACACCCATGGATTTCTTGTGTTGATCATGTTTTTCCCTAGCGAGAGTTTTAGTCAACGGATCTTCTACATTCAGATATCTATGTACTTTACCAATCTTTATATCTCCATCCTTGACATGCTCGTGGATGGAGTGAAACCATCGCTTAATATGCTTGGAATTCTTGTGAGACCTTGGTTCCTTAGCATTGTATATGGCTCCATTATTGTCACAATAGATCACCATTAGGTCTAGTGCACTAGGAACCACACCCAATTCAGTTATGAACTCCTTCATCCAAACCATTTCCTGTGCCGCTTCTGAAGCAGCAACATATTCCACCTCCATTGTTGATCCCGCTACCACAGGTTGTTTGGAGATCCTCTAACTAACTGCTGCTCCATTCATGAGAAATACATATCCGTATTGAGACATAGAGTCATCCAGATCGGTGTCAAAGCTAGTGTCGACATAACGCTTAGCGATGAGCTCTTCTTCACCTCCGTACATGAGAAACATATCCTTAGTACTTCTTAAGTACTGAAAGGATAGAGATGTCGCCTAGAGGGGGTGAATAGGCAATTCAAAACTATTATGGTTTTGGCCTGATAAAATGCGGAAGTAAACTAACATTTATTTTACAAGCACAAAACCTAAAAGCACTAGGCTCAACCAAGAGCACCAACAACAAGTTAAGATAAGCAAGATAGCACAAGATAAATATACCACAAGTGATAAGCAAGATATACGTACTTCAAGCTCGATGGCTATCACAAGGAAAGTAAGCTCAGGTATAGAGATAACCGAGGCACATGGAGACCAGATGTGTTCCCGTGTTGCCTTACACGTAAGGTACGTCACGTTGGAGAGTTGTGGGATTCCATGAAGGATTTACCAACACCACGAAGGATCACCATCTTCTCCGGGTCTATCCCACGAAGGAATAGGCCCTTTCCTTATGGATAGCTTTTCCTCCACTCCGAAGATGGCAAGCTCCACAACCACTTCACAAGCTCCACGAAGGAGAAATCTTCCATGAAGAGGATACCGTGGCACCAACCGCCAAGCCAACTAGGAGGTCAAACTCCAAGAATAACAAGTTCACTGTCTCTTACTCGAACAAATCGTAATAGAGAGCTCAACACTTATGCAAGCATGCAAAGCAAGAACACCAATGGTGTTTAAATCCCTCACTCTCAAATCCACCAAAGCAACAAGTGCTAGGGAGGAATTAGAGAGGAAGAACAATGGTGGAAATCAACCAATGACTCCAAGATCAAGATCCAATGGGTTCCCCTCACTTAGAGGAGGAATTTATTGGTGGGGATTGTAGATCTAGATCTGCTCTTCAAAAGCCCTCAGAAAGATGCAATAATCATAGGAGGGAAGGGAGAGGAAGCAAGCTAAAAGGGGTCAACAATGGAGGTAAAAAATGTGCTCAAGAACCCTATAACTTTGGGGAAGAAGCCCCCTTTTATACCCCTTCAAGGGGGATGACCGTTAGAGACAAAATGAGCTGGACGGACACGTTCCGGCTGGGAAACCGGTACCGCCAGATCTAGCACCGGAATTTCCAATTGACCTAAAAAGTTCTGGTCTGAACCGAAACAGCATACAGAACAGTTTTTTGGTGGTTCGCCGGAAATTTCCGGTTGTCGCCGGAAATTTCGGCTCCAGAACCGGCGCCGCCGGAATTCCCGCCAGAATCAAAACAGTGCACACAAAAATGGCGATAACTTTTGCGTCCGGACTCGGATTTTAGCAAACTTGGGCTTTTTGAAAAGCAAAGAACAAGCTTTATCTATTAGAGAGAAGAAAACCCAAGAAAGAGGAAGAGGAAAAGAATCAAATCAGGTGAGGTATATAACCTCCCTAAAGAAGAACTGATAAAACCTCCAAACTCGAAAACGCAATAGAAGATGCATACGAATTCCATTTTTGATGAACTTGGGCTTGTTGAAGAGCTAGAAACAAGCTCAAGAACCTAACACAGAGAAACACCAAGAAGCAACTAAATAGGGAGAAGCAAAATATGCAAAGGATTGAGCTCCTTAAGACGATGTGATCAAGTTACTCAACCGAAAGCCCCTCTTGATTGTGTGGCTATCTATCCTATAACCCGGTCTCCCAACAACCACCTTGAGACCGGTAAAAGAAAACCTAACTAGGCCATACCTTTGCCTTGCGCATCCCACTTGATCTTGATGACAATGCTTCAAGCTCCATCCAAGCCAAAATGCATCACTTGATTATTGTTCCTTCATGAAGACTCATAATTTGCTCCCCCATACACCATTATGGGATAGCTTCATTAAGACACGTCTTAACATGTCCATTATCACAATATGGATGGCAAGATTCAAGAAAATGATCTTCTCGAGATGCTTATTTTGAACATTCCCTTCTCAAACTTGATGACGATCACCACTTGATGGCATCATCTCATGGGCTAGAAGAAATCTTCACTTTTGAAGCATGCCCATGGAAAGATACCTATCCCATATACAAAACACAAAGGCACATATATATTGTGTTAGTTCATGATGCATAATTTACAAGGCTTATCATACCACAAGATCCATGTGGTACATTCTTTATGCTTCATGTGTTGACCAAACTTTAATCTAATCTTCACTCTTTGTATTGATCAACCATGTATCTTCTCATGCTCCATCTCAATACTTGAGGTACATAAATAAATATTCATTTGATTACATGCTCTAAATAGTAGTCAACCATAGCTTAACTAATGAGGCTATCATGACACCAACTTAGATCCATATCTTGAATTTTTCTATTGAGATCACACTCTTAAGATCTTGATCATATCATATTCTTCTCTTCAACTCGATGATCTTGATGCCAATACTCAAGGTATATCTTTATATTCATGGCATCTATACTTGAATCCAACACATGGACTACAGGCATGACCTATGGAATATTCCTTCATATAAAACTCAAGGAAAACATTATTCCATAGGGATTATCATTAATCACCAAAACCACACATAGGGGTAATTACCCTTTCAATCTCCCCCATTTTGGTAATTTATGACAAGCACAACAAGAGGGTTTATATAATGAATATTAGAAACAAGTACGCAGCTTATGCAAGAATAATTTGTATACAAGAGGTTGTATTTGATATGGTTAAGTAACACAAAGATAATAGCCCATATCAAAACTGGTTCTACTTACACAAACTACAAATAATGCAGGAGATGTGAGTAGAACCAATATATAAGAGCAAACTCCCCCACAATATATGCACGTGTGATGAACTTGAATTGCATTGCATACATTGTCAAGCATAACCTTTGGGAGAGTTTCCACTATATATATACTCAACCATGCAAAACATAATAAAGATGAAATGCATGAAAGGCAAACACTTAATAACAACCCAATCTTAAGTATAAAACCATTTCCCTTAAACCCTCTAAACTTCTCCCTCATTGACAACAAGTGCCAAAATGGATGACAAGGTTAGAAGGACAATATAGTATGAGTTCCTAGCCAAGGTGTGCATTACTAGTAATATGAGTGAAATCATATGCACATATCCAATGACCAATACTTGGAGGAAATGAAACTATATTGAGGATCAAAGATCGCTAAAAGTATAATAAGGTGAAGAAACTTCAATAGATGAAGCAAGCAATCGAAAGATCCAAATAATGAAATGGACAAATAGTGCTCTAAATGAAATAAGGAAGCTCCCCAAGGTTCATGCATAAATTAGTTGTTTCATTTGAATACGATATGTACAAACAAGGAATCCTCACTACCTCTATATCATTTAGAACACAACCAAGATACAAGGAGTATAGATATAAATCAATACACTTGTCAATACAAAGTTAAGTCCAAAAGAAACCATTTATGAAATATGAGTGCGTGAAATTGCAATAAAAGTCAACCGAGCACTCATAAATCAACCTCTTGGCAACACCACTAAACACTAAGAGGATAAGAAGATTGTTGGGAAAGAAACAAGGATATCAAGGCGAGAGATTAACACTTATGTGTATATAAGTTTCTATGTGGACAAGAACATGATGAACAATCCACAAAGAAACATGCACACACAAAAGGTTAATAAAAAGGAGAATACATGATATTAGAGAGGAAGTCATAAGATATACCAATTTGTTTTGCTTAAAAGCATATATAGCCCATGGCTCTATTTTATCTCATGGTATATCAATGAACTTCACCAAAGAAAAAAGAAAAACCTTAAAACTATCACAACTAACACTAAGGTAACTAATGCTAGTTGGGATATTTTGAGAAAGGAAACAAGTATCTAAAGGAAGGATTCAATGCAATTTCAACAATATTGCACATGAGAGTACCTTAAGGAATTGATAAGCAATAAATTTCTAGAAGTCATATTTTGAATTGGTGAATCATGAACATGATTTTATATACTCCCCATTATATGCATCATCTCAAATTACTCACATGAGCAATAAAGAATAGAGAAGTCTTTCAAAGATCCCTGCAAGAACCGCTACATTTACAAACAAATAAATTCATGCCAAGATGCAACCTACAAGAGATTGTATGGAAGGATATTATGCATGAATAAGATACTTGTTACCGAGATAGCAATGGTATGATCTAGTAGATAAAGAATTCTTCGATCATCCTAGATCGGCTCCAATTATCATGTGGTGATAACACCTTTCTTATAGATGAGACAAGCATCCATTGCATCTCCAATGTACCTAAAACAACATTCAAGTACATCTTGGACCCCAAACTCATTGGGTCCAAAGTGGTTAGACTAACCACAACACATAGGACACACTCCATAAAAATATGTGAATATTTAGAGATGAAATTTTAATTTCATGCACACCATAGCCGTTTAAGGATTTGATGGAGTATACCCTATATATTGGATCAAAGAAAGCAAAACATGCTATAAGAAATATATTTAGTAAACATGCAAGCATGAGACTTTCAAGATCTACCAAAGATATAATTTGGACAAAACACAAAAATATTCAATAAGGCATAAAAGGTGTGACAAAACACATCTGTAGTCCAAACTATATCAAAGAACCAAATCAACAAAAGATTTGTTCAACAAAGTTCAACAAATGAACCAAGCAAAAATTATTGAGCATAAAAGATGAACTAAAAACACAAATGCTCAAAGAATTATCTCATTCAAGAAATAAAATAGAGAAAAAAGAATGATATAACAAACTCCCCAAAGAGCAAGGTTTCAACAAATAAACCAAACCCTTAACACTTTTCACAATGGCACAAGGTTCAGAGAAAATGTTTGTCTTCCACTAAAACACATTTGATAACAATTAAAAACATCATCAAAGAGATGTTCAAAAGTCAAAGAAGACAATGGGAGTCACAGCAAATTCTTGGAAAGAAAATAAGGCAATAAGAGACGAAATCCAAGGTGAAGATGATCCACAAATGCTACCACACAAAAGTATATCAATTGTCAAAGACAATGAGTGTATTGGAATTGATTTCCGGTGATATATTGCACGGATATTAAAGATAAATCTCCACAATAAAAAGCGTAGGATAGGAATAAAAATATTAAGCACTATGCAATATAGAGATTCTTGATATATTTAACTAGTCACGCAATCATGCAAAGCAATGATTAGAATAACTTGAAGCAAATGGTATCCCCAAAAAGATATAGAGATATGTATTTGAGAAAGGCCACACCAAGAATTTCTTACTCAAACAAATACCAAAAAGACGAGCAATAAAAGTTTCTAATAAAAATAGGACCTTGTTTAAGCTAACATGCCACCTAGATACAAGATATTCAACAATATCAACTCTAAGTGGCACTACCTCATATGTTCACATTTCCTAGGATATTGATATGCAAAAGAAACATATTACTCCCCCATAATGTGATATTCATTTTTTCTTAATAAGAGGAAAAGCAACCTCTACTAGAGATATCTAATGGACATTTAGAATTTGAATTTCTCATGTGTATGACACACCACATAGTGACTAGATAAGCTTGCAATATCAATACTAAGTGGTAGTACTCATGTACACACATTTTAAGGTTTGAGAGATGCGCGAGGCATATCACTCCCCCAAAATGGGATGTTCCATTAACAACTCTAAAGATCCAAGAAAGATATCATCAAGATGCATTAGAGGCTCAAACCAAGACACACAAGTAAATGATGTGCCTAACACATAGACATACTTGAATACACAAAATAATCAAGGATGAGGCACAACAAATACAAACACATACTTGGTACAACACCAAAACATGTAAAGGGGCAAGTAACTTACAATATAAAAGAATTGAGTTCAAGTTACATCAAAGAGGCACACTGGGTATATGGTAGGAATATGATAATTCTTATAACTCGGCTTGATATAATATAATATATGAAGATCCCTTAATTCTTCATGAGTTAGCAAAGTCTCCAATGCCCTCCACAAACTCCTATTGATCAAGTTTGAGATTGTTGGTCCCCAACAAAGTTGGGTCCTAAGAGGTTAGTCACAATAGGCTTGGCAACCCAAATGGTTCTTTTCTTGAGACCACTTTGAGTTCCAACAAACTTGGCAAACATAATGTCATACTTATCCTTCCCAAGCGAATAATCATCATCAACAATGATAGGGTTAGGTAAGGTACTGTTTGAACATGAAGAGTCAAAGTGCCCCTTCTCAAGTCATATGTAGCAACAAGTGCTCCCCTTTATCTTCTTCATTAATTTCTTGGCTTGGGGAGCCTTATCTTGATTCTTCTTGGGAAGTGGCCTAGCTTCAACTTGAGGTTGATATTGGACTTGACCTTGAACTTGTGGACGCTTCCCTTGTTGCTTCTCACTCAACTGCTTTTTCTTCAATGGACAAGATCTTACGTGATGTCCTACAACCTTGCACTTGAAGCAAATAATCCTGGCTGAATCCTTGACTTGGACTTGGCCCTTCTTCTTTTTGCTCCTAGACTTGTTCTTGTTATTGGAGTTGAATCCAAGTCCACTTTTATCATTAGGGGATTTTTGCACACTCAAAATATTATCGAGTGTGGATTTTCCTTCATGACTCTTTTCCAAGTCTTTCTTCAAAGAACTGGCTTGGTGAAATAAACATTTCATGGTTTCCTGTGTTTTGCGTGTTAGATAACAATACCGTGGAGTTTTCTCATGGTGTGCTAAGTGTGCAGGGAAATGTTTATTGTGTTTGGGGGCCGGATTATCCGCCCTCATCAAGGGCCAGATAATCCAGCCTGACCCTCTTGGCAAAGGCTTGGCATGACGCGAGTCTCAGACTCGGGGCGGATTTTCCCTCGGAAAATCTCAAACGAGGCAGATTTTCTTCCCCTGACAGGATAATCCGGCCCCCAAGAGACGAGCAAGGACTAGAATGGCGCGACGCTCTGACTGGGGGCTGATTTTCCCACGGAAGATCTAAGTGGCACGGACTTTCTTCCCTCGACCGGATAATATGGCCCTCACCTTGGGCCGGATATCATCACCCCCCAGGAGACAAGCAAAGGCTGGCTCGGCGCGTCGCTCTGTTTTGAGGGCGGTTTATTTGCCGGATAATCCGAGTCTAGGGCGGAGTATTCCCCAGGCCCGGATAATTCGACCCTCACTTGGCCGGATAATCCGGCCCCAAATGGCTCCAATGGCTCAGTTTGGGCAGGCGGAATAATATCCCCATCAATCCCTCCTGTTAGACTTCTTGGATTCATTCGAAAAAGCTCAGACCAGTTGCAAAAGCTCTCTCTCTAGGTCTCCCACTTCAACCACCCGAGGCTTCGACCTTTGGGGAATTGAAGGAGGAGACATTATACGTCGTCATCACGAATCAATCGCATCAACTTGTCTCCATTCACTTGGAGCAATCCCCGATCTAGTATTCTCGTTAATATCTAGATCTTGTGTTTTGTTAGTGATAACTATTGTTCTTGTGGCAGCTTGTTGTCATTACGAGAGCCTCCAATTTGGTTGTGGAGTTGTGCCCTCTAGTTGTGTAAAGGCGTTGGTTCCTGCCTCAAAGGGTTCCCATAGTAGAAAGGTGGATCGGGCCTTGGTGGCGGGATCCATCGGAGAACAGGGTGAGGCCTATCGTGGTGTGGTGGGCTTAGTACCGCCCACCCCTCCAACACAGATATACTTCCCTTAATAAGGAAGGAACCGCGGTGAAAACAAATCATGTGTCTCTGGTGCTCCACTACGGTTTACTCATTCCTCTATTCACTTGCCTTTACTTGCTAGCTGTTAGGTTTGCATATAGGGAAATTATCCTTCGTAGTTTATCTAGAGAATTTACCTTTCATGTCAATCCTAAAATTGAAAAATCATTAAATTTTGAAGTAGCACCTATTCACCCCCCTCTAGGTGCCCATACGATCCATTTCAATTGGTATCACAGCCCCTTCTTTATTCGGGCTTAACCGCCTAAGGGAAGTATGGGTACTAAGGAAAATGGGAATGAGGCTGTGGACAAGGTCACAATGGATGACCTCAAGACATTGGAAACAACCTTGTTGAAATCCTTTGAGACCAAGATGGAGGAGATGCAGCAAATGATTGCTCGCCTCACATCATCTACAACCCATCCCATCTTCCTCTGAGGCCACCAGTCCTTTATCCAAGGATAAGGCTCACGCCGGATCTAAGGAAATGAAGTGGTAGGTGAAAAAACATAATGGACCGCCTCCAAGAAGGGAAGTGGTAAGGAGGACTATAGTGAGGTTCCTCATCTATATTCTCCCGACCCTACCTATCCCTATCTCATATAAACAATAGGGGTGATCCACCCAAGCTTACTTCATCTACTTTTAATCAATGACAATTCTTAATGAAATCCATGTATGTAGTTCCTCAATTGAACTTTGGAGGATTATTGAAGATGGTCTTCATATTGGAGACCCCACCAACTGACTAAAGAGAAGTTGTGGATATCAATTTAATGCTGGCTCTCCAATGATGGCTCGTAGTGGGTCCCAAGTACATGCCTCACATTGAGCATGTTCAACACCGCCAAAGAAGCTTGGGATGCTCTCACCGACCTATTCATTGGAAATTGAAAGCATGAGAAGGAATAGGCTAAGATGCTCTTAGAATGAAGCTAAAGGTTTCTACATGTTGGATGGTGAGGACCATGAAGACTGCTATAGAAGGCTCAAGAGCATTGCAACAACATTAGAAAGCATGGAGCCACTCACATTGACGATGCATGAATCAAAGGAAATATGTGAGTGCCCTCATGCCATTTGAGCCAACGGATTTGAAGAGTTTGCAAGAGAGCAAGAACCAGTCAAGATGAATTCCTTGAAGTCATGCAAGAAATGGCAGCCTTCAAGGTTATCCGCCCTGAAAATCCTGAAGATGCAGCCTCTGCTCGTCTGTTGATAACCAAAAAGGATCAATGTCCTAATCCAAATGATGTTGATCAAGCTGAGGATCAAGGAGATCCAATGATTATCTCCAATGAGCAATAAGAAGGAACTCAGCAAGCTCATGCAGATACAACCTTTCAATTAAGAAGTCACACTCTTGACAAAGTTGTAGGTGATCTCCGACGCAGGGTGTCCACAAGAAGGGAGCTAGCAAGTTTTGGTGAGCACCAAGCTCACATATCCATGGTGGAACCCAAGAAAGTGTTTGAAGCTCTTGAAGATCCGGACTGGGTTGTTGCTATGCATGAAAGTTGAATAACTCCTCTAGAAATTGGTAGAGAAGCCCAAGGATTGCCGCAAAGTTATCGGCACAAAGTGGATCTTCAAGAATAAGCATGATGAAAACGGCATTGTTGTAAGGAACAAGGCAAGACTCGTGGCACAAGGTTATTCCCAAGTGGAGGGCATCGACTTCGGCGAGACTTATGCTCTAATGGCTCGTCTTGAGTCCATCTGTATCCTTCTTGCTTATGCTGCTCATAACAATTTTAATTACAGCAAATGGACGTTAAGAGTGCTTTTTCTTAATGTTCCTCTACATGAGTTAGTATATGTAAAGCAACCACACGGGATTTGAGGATCCTAACTTCTGAACCATGTCTACAAACTCGATAAGGCACTCTATGGCCTTAAACAAGCCCCACGTGCGTGGTATGAGCACCTTAAAGACTTTTTTTAGATCGTGGCTTCGAAGTTGGGCTAATCGATCCCACTCTTTTACTAAGAAGGTTAAGGGGGAGCTCTTCGTATGCCAACTATATGTAGACGACATTATCTTTGGCTCCACTAATAAAGCTTTTAATGATGAATTTCAAGCTTATGACTGCCAGGTTTGAGATGTCTATGATGGGGGAGTTATGGTTCTTTCTTGGATTGAGATCAAACAACTTAGAGAAGGAACCTTCATAAATCAAGCAATGTACATCCAAGACATGCTCAAGAGATTGGAGATGACGGATCTTAATGGCATCGCCAATCGATGCAAACAAATTTCACCTTGAACTTAACCCCATGGTAAAGATGTGGACCAAAAGGTATACCAGTCCATGATCGGATCTCTCCTTTACCTCTGTGCATCTAGACCCGATATTGTGTTGAGTGTAGGTGTGTGTGGAAGGTATCAAGCAGCTCCTAAATAAAGCCACTTAGTGGCGGTCAAGAGGATCTTCCGATATTTGGTTCATTCCCCTAATTTTGGTCGATGGTATCCCAAGGGCTCCAATTTATCTCTATGTGGCTATAAAGATTCAGATTGGGCTGGTGATAAGGATGATCGGAAATTAACTTTTGGAGCTTGTCAATTCTTGGGAAGGTCTCTAGTATGTTGGTCTTCTAAAAAGCAGAATGTATATCTCTCTCCACCGCCGAAGCTGAATATGTGTCTGCTGCTAGTGCATTTACTCAATTATTATGGATGAGGAAAACTTTAAAGGAATACGGTGTCAATTGTGACAAAGTGCCTCTTTTATGCGAAAATGAAAGTGCAATCAAAATTGCGTACAATACGGTACAGCACACAAGGACGAAGA
This sequence comes from Avena eriantha, assembly GCA_910589775.1. Taxonomy (NCBI): domain Eukaryota; kingdom Viridiplantae; phylum Streptophyta; class Magnoliopsida; order Poales; family Poaceae; genus Avena; species Avena eriantha. Next base: position 155,577 of record CAJUXJ010001785.1, read on the forward strand.
ATATTGAGATTCGGAATCATTTTATTCGGGACCATGTTGCTCGAGGCGATATTGATATATCTTTTGTGAGCACGAAGAACCAACTTGCTGATATTTTCACGAAGCCACTTGATGAAGCAAGGTTTTGTTACTTGAGGAATGAGCTAAATATCATTGATTTAAGGAGCCTATCTTGATTACCCATGCACTCATCCTTACATCTCATCCTTATTTGGTCTAGGTGTGGGCATGGATATAGGAGGAGTGTGGTCCTAATTGATTGGGATAACCCTCCCCCATAATGCTGAAAGCAAGTCAAATCATTTCTCTTAATATCATTTTGTGATATGTGAGCTTATTCATGAGTATTGGTCATGAACCCAAGATATATCTTCGCGATGTCATACCATGTACTCCAACAAGGTGGCCTTAGCCACCGCCCTCTTCCATGAGAAGAGTTGGATTTATGTGGATCATTTTGGTTATTTTTGCTCATATCATGTTCTTATGGAAATCACACTTAATTTTGGCCTTTAGTTGATTTGATTCTTGCAATTTTGAGTGTGTAGTACCATCTTAGTTTGGTTCTCTAATCCCAAGCCTCTCCCTACCCCTAAGCCATATCTTCTAGCGCACAAGTCCTTTGTTCACCTTGTGGGGATTTTTTTGTTTAGGGACGTGCGGGCCTGAATCTGTGTGTAACCGAATTCATATTTTAGGCCGGATAATCCGGCCCAAGTGTAGGCCAGATAATCCAGCCCTGGCGGCTGTAGTCTTTATAAGATGGGGTCGGGGGGAAGGGCTCGTAACGAGCAGCACTTCTCCCCCAACCCCCTCCATCTCCCCAGCCTCTGCCTTCCACCCCCGACCCTCCCTGGAGCCTCTCTGGCCACCGGATTCTCCGGGCCTCCCCGGATCTTCTTCTGGGCTCAACTATGGAGAGATTGAGCGTCACCTATTTCCTTTTGTGGCCACTGCTGATGATGAGGAGGATGACACCGAGGAGCTTGAGGATGAGGATGAGGACGGGGACGAGGACCACGATGATGACTATGAGTGATCCCTTGGGGCGTTAGCATCGTTCTTCTTCCTTTTTGGCGTTTTGATGCCAAAGGGGGAGAAGTAGTTCTATTAGGTCTTCGTGGATTTGCATGGGTCAGGCACAAGCATTTGCACTTTATCTTTTTGGTCTTTCTCTCGCTTATGCCCATTTAGCGTTGAACTTTTATTTGTGATTTGTTCTGTATGAGACTATGTTTGTGTGGCTTTGGATTTATCTTGTGGATTATCCTTATGGATTCATCTATCATATTTCATATATTGGATATCTATATCGAGGGAGGCGCTCATTATGGCTATCATTGGATATTCTTATGACATATTGAGGATGCCTCTATCTCTCTCTCGGTGGTATGAATATTTTGTGTATGTTTCAATGAAATAGACTTGTACCTCCTTGTGTGTATTTGTAATCAAATGCAAATTTTATTATACACACATTGAGGGGGAGTCTTTTTCATTCATTTAATATTGTTGTCTTGAGAACTATGTTGCAAATCCTAGTATTGTCATCTAACACCAACAAGGGGGAGATTGAAAGAACATTTCATGGTTCCCTGTGTTTTGCGTGTTAGATAACAATACCGTGGAGTTTTCTCATGTGTGCTAAGTGTGCAGGGAAATGATTATTGTGTTTGGGGGCCGGATTATCCGCCCCCATCAAGGGCCGGATTATCCGGCCTTACCCTCTTGGCAAAGGCTAGCATGACGCGAGTCTCAGACTGGGGGCGGATTTTCCCCCGAAAAATCTAAAACGGGGCGGATTTTCTTCCCCTAACCGGATAATCCAGCCCTCACCTTAGGTCGGATAATCCGGCCCCCAAAAGATGAGGAAGGACTGGCATGGCATGACGCTCTGACTAGGGGCGGATTTTCCCCCGGAAAATCCGAAGTGGAGGAGACTTTCTTCCCCCGACCGTATAATCCGGCCCTCACCTTGGGCCGGATAAAACGGACCCCATGAGACAAGCAAAGTATGGCTCGACGTGTCGCTCTGTTCGAGGGCGGTTTATTTGCCAGATAATCCGAGTCTGGGGTGGAGTATTCCCCAGGCCGGATAATCCGACGCTCACTTGCGCCGGATAATCCAGCCCAAATGGCTCCAACGGCTCCGTTTGGGCAGGGGGTATAAAAGCCCCATCAATCCCTCCTATCAGACTTCTTGGTTCATTCGAAAAAGATCAGACGTGCTCAAGAACCCTATAACTTTGGGGAAGAAGCCCCGTTTTATACCCCTTCAAGGGGGATGACCATTGGAGAAAAAACGAGCTGGACGGACACGTTCCGGCGGGGAAACCGGTGCCGCCGGATCAGGCACCGGAATTTCCGGTTGACCTAAAAAGTTCTGGTCTGAATCGAAACAACTTATAGAACAGTTTTTCGGTGGTTCGCCAGAAATTTCTGGTTGTCGCCGGAAATTTCGGCCCTAGAACCGGCGCCGCCGGAATCAAAACAGTGCACACGAAAACGGCGATAACTTTTGCATCCGGACTCGGATTTTAGCAAACATGGGCTTTTTGAAAAGCTAAGAACAAGATCTATCTATTAGAGAGAAGAAAAGCCAAGAAAGACGAAGAGGAAAATAACCAAATAAGGTGAGGTATTAAACCTCCCTAAAGAAGAACCGATAAAACCTCCAAACTCGAAAACAGAATAGAAGATGGATACGAATTTCGTTTTTGATGAAATAGGGCTTGTTGAAGAGCTAGAAACAAAATCAAGAACCTCACACAAAGAAACACCAATAAGCAACTAAATGGGGATAATCAAAGTATGCAAAGGATTCAACTCCTCAATACGATGTGATCAAGTTACCCAACCGAAAGCCCCTCTTGATAGTGCGGCTATTTATCCTATAACCCGGACTCCCAAAAACCACCTTGAGACCGGTAAAATGAAAACCTAGAAAGGCCATACCTTTGCCTTGCGCATCCTGCTTGATCTTGATGGCACCGCTTCAAGCTCCATCCAAGCCAAAATGCATCAAATGATCATTGTTGCTTCGTGAAGACTCATAATTTGCTCCCACATACACCATTATGGGATAACTTCATTAAGTCACGTCTCCGCATGTCCATTATCACAATATGGATGGAAAGCTTCAAGCAAATGATCTTCTCGAGATTCTTATCTTGAACTTGCCCTTCTCAAACGTGATGACGATCACCACTTGATGTCATCCTCTCATGGGCTAGAAGAAATCTTCACTTTTGAAGCATGCCCATGGAAAGATACCTATCCCATATAGAAAACACAAAGGCACATATATAATGGGTTAGTTCATGATGCATAATTGACAAGGCTTACCATACCACAAGATCCACGTGGTACATTCTTTATGCTTCATGTGTTGACCAAACTTCAATCTAATCTTCACTCTTTGTATTGGTCAACCATGTACCTTATCATGCTCCATCTAAATATATTGAGGTACATAAAGAACTCTTCATTTGATTATATGCTCTAAATATTAGTCAACCATAGCTCAATGAATGAGGCTATCATGACACTGACTTAGAGCCATATCTTGAATTCTTCTATTGAGATCACACTCTTAAGATCTTGATCATATCATATTCTTCTCTTCAACTCGATGATCTTGATGTCAATAATCAAGGTATATCTTTATCTTCATGGTATCCATAATTGAATCCAACACATGGACTACAAGCATGACCTATGGAATATTCCTTCATATAAAACTCAAGGAAAACATTAGTCCATAGGGATTGTCATTAATCACCAAAACCACAGATAGGGGCAATTACCCTTTCAAGTACTTAAGGATATTCTTGACCGCTATCTATTGTTCCTAACCTAAATCAGATTGGTACCTTCTAGTCAAACTAATATCATGTGTCACATCTAGTCTTGTACATGGCATGGCATACATTATAGAGCCTATGATTGAGGCATAGGGGATCTTATCCCTTATCTCTCTTTCTTCGGTAGTAGCGGGACTTTGAGTCTTACTCAATTTCTTGCCTTGCAACATAGGTAAGAACCCTTTCTTACTTTCATCCATTTTAAACTTCTTTAAAATCTTATCAAGGTATATAGTTTGTGATAGCCCAATTAGGCGTCTTGATCTATCTCTATAGATCTTGATGCCTAGTATATATGATGCTTCACCAAGATCTATACCATTTCCAATCAATAATACATCATCCACATATAGTATTAAAAATGCCACAGAGCTCACACTCACTTTCTTGTAAATAGAATCTTCTCCATGAGTTTGGAAAAATCCAAACTCTTTGATCACCTCATCAAAGTGGAGATTCCAACTCTAGGATGCTTCTTCAGTCCATAGATGGATCACTAAAGTTTGCAAACATTATTTGCATCATTAGGATTGACAAAACCCTTTGGTTGTATCATATAAAACTCTTCTTCAATATTACCATTGAGGAACATGGTTTTGACATCCATCTACCGAATTTCATAATTGAAATATGCAGCAATTGCTAACATAATCCTAACCAACTTTAGCATCGCTATGGGTGAGAAAGTCTCATCGTAGTCAACTCCTTGAATTTGTAGAAACCCCTTTGCAACAAGTCGAGCTTTATAGATGGTCACCTTACCATCAGCGTCAGTTTTCCTTTTTAAAATCCATTTATTCTCAATGGCCTTTTGGTCGTGAGGTAAGTCCACCAAGGTCCAAACCTTGTTTTCATACATGGATCCCATACCGGATTGCATGGCTTCTAGCCAATTTGTTGGAATCCAGGCTCGTCATCACTTCTTGATACGTCATAGGGTTATCAATTCCAGCTACCATGAAATTCATGACAGGATTTGTGTATATTTCAGGAGCTTCACGTGTTCTTCCTGACCTGCGAGGTTTGGTAGTGTCCTCTTTCGGAGTTTCATGATCTTTATCATTAGTTCCTTCTTCATTCGGTGAAGTCAACTCCATAACAGTTTTCGGCGCTGCACCACTTACCGTTTCATGAAGAGAAGGTTCAATAACCTCTTCAAGTTCTACCTTCCGACTACTCACACCTTTCACGACAAACTCTTTCTCTAGAAAGGATCCATTCTTGGCAACGAAAACCTTGCCCTTAGATCTATGATAGAAGGAATATCCAATTGTTTCTTTAGGGTATCCTATGAAGACCCATTTTTCTGCTTTGGGTTCAAGTTTATCATGCTGAAGTTTCTTCACATAAACATCGCATCCCCAAACTTTAAGAAACGATAGCTTAGGTTTGTTTCCAAACCATAATTCATATGTTGTCTTTTCAACAGATTTAGACGGTGTCTGATTTAAAGTGAATGCAGCGGTTTCCCGTGCATAACCCCAAAATGAAAGTGGCAAGTTAGTCAGAGACATCATAGATCAAACCACATCCAATAAGGTGTGATTACAACGCTCCGATACACCATTACGCTGTTGTGTTCCGGCCGGCGCGAGTTGTGAAACTATTCCACACTCTCTCATGTGTGTGCAAAACTCGTAACTTAGATATTCACCTCCATGGTTTGACCGTAGAAGTTTAATCTTTCTATTATGATGATTTTCCACTTCACTCTAAAATTCTTTGAACTTTTCAAACATTTCAGACTTGTGTTTCTACTAAAATCATCCCTGAAAGTAACAAAATAACGATATCCACCTAACGCCCACACACTCATTAGACCACATACGTCATTCTGTATGATTTCCAACAAATCTATCGCCCGCTCCATTGTATCGAAAAATGGGGTTCTAGTCTCTTGGCCATAAGGCATGGCTCACATATATCAACTGATTCAAAATCAAGTGATTCTAAAAGTCCATCGGAATGGAGCTAATTCATGCGTTTTATGTAAATATGACCTAGACGGCAATGCCACATATATGAAGATATAGCATTATCAAGTTTAATCCTTTTGGCATCAAGATTATGGATATGTGTATCACTACTATCGAGATTCAACAGAAATAAACCATTCATCATAGGTGCATGGAGAATATCATTTTGCGGCCCGAAAGTTGTGGTGTCCAGGCAACGTGGTACCCAAGTTCCCTGAAATCAGCCGGGATGACTACAGTTGGTGTGCCAAATACTCAGACGGTTTTTTCAGCATGAATTCAACTTTACGTTTCAATACAAAAAAATCAGGCTAACGGCCGTCAAGTTGGGCCCCCCTGTCAGTTCTCGCCATTATGTCGCTCTCGTCGCTTAGGCGGGTTGGCTGTCACGTAGGCTTGCAGCGTTGGCACAGTGGATAGGACAACACCCCCTGCCCACCCCCTGCCCAGTGTATTGATGTGACAAAACAGGGCACATCTATCGGCGTTATAATTATTTTTTGTTTACTCAGAAGCTGGAACGGCCACCGCCACGCGTCCCTCCTTGGACTTCCATCCCTGTCGTTAACAACTACCTTAAAAGCGCATTGACGGTTCCACCGTTGCCCTGCCTTGCAGAAACCACTCTTCTTCTTCCTGTCATCTGTTTTCTTCCTGTCTTCTCCTTGCCGCCATGGAAGGTGGTTGCACTCTAGAGACAAGCTTCACTACCCATGACAATAAGAAGATAAACATTGTCTACACCAACAAGGAGGAGATAGTGGTGCGTGTCCTGAGGATGTACGTGGGTTGGCTTGGGATAGACGAGGAAAAGTTTGTGGGATTGGACCTCGAGTACACCCCGGAGCACCCATATGAAGGGAGTGAAGACGCTGTCGTTCAACTGGCCATGCGGAAACACGTCCTCATCTACCACCTCTCCCGGTTTGTAGATCTGCTCTCTATAGCTAACCGCTTTTAGGGTTTTCTCCTCTTGTTCTTTATCCACTTGCTCATCTTGCAACTACTGGATTTTATGTAGGACCAAATAAATTATGACAAGACAATGTTGAGAGTCTTCATCTTGCATTTACTAAACTTTTCAAAACTATATTCAGATGATGATCTTGCATTGACAAAATATTTGTAGTTACAAATTTTGGTGATGACAAACTACATACTTTTAGGACTGACAGGAATTGTCCGGCACTGCGCCAGTTCCTTGTAGAAAAGGGAATTGTTTTCTGCACTGTCGACAAAACAACTAATTTTTCGAAATTTTATCAAGAGGGAATTATAATTCCTGCACACAACTGGATCGATATTCAGAGTCTTGTCAAGATCCTAGGGGCTCGAGGAAGGATGGAATGGCATCACTCGCAACTAGAATCCTTGATGAGTCGTACGCCAAAATGAAGGAAGATTTCCCTACGGATAGGCACGATTTCTGGGACGAGTGGCCGTTGTCTGATATAAACCTGAAGTATGCAGCCATAGATGCTTACATGACCTACCAGCTGTACAAGAAGATCCATTTTTTTCTATGTTACCTCGTGTTTTGCCCTATTTGCAAGAGCGAAGACGAGGTTAGGAGAGCCCTTTGTAGAAAATGCAGAATAGCTGAGTTTGAAGCTGCATATGCAAAGAAAATGGCTGCATCTGAAGCAGCTGACAGAGAGGCTGCAGAAGCAGCTGAAAGAGAGCTTGTAGCTGAAGCAGAAGCAGATGACAGAGAGGCTGCAGCTGAAGCAGCAAACAGAGAAGCAGCATCTTCTAGCGGCAACAATCAGTCCTGTGATGCACCGCTAATTGTGTCGCAGGACGCTGAAGATAGGGAAGCCAAGTTAGATCCTAGGTGGGACGAAGCATTTCCTCAGCTGTGGAGTACCTGGAATGGTCATAGTTGGTCGCCTAGGAACGATGGCAAGCGCCTCAAGTGGTCTGATGAGAAGTGAATTAAATTTTACTTGTCAGTGTTATGTTTCTGTTTGGTGGAACTCAGTTAGCTTGTCAAGATGTCTAGTGCCTCAAGTGATAGTAGTAAAATAAATTTAACCCTCTTTGTGTTATGTTTATGTATGTGTCTTGTAGCTTGTCAAGATGGTAGCTGGTTAACTGGTAGTTTGAAAGAGTGCCCTTTTCCTCTCTTGCTAAACAGATATGTTTCATTTTTCCCAAATTGGTAGCAAATCTAGAGAAGATTCTCACTTTGATAATTTGTTCCCCTTTGGACCTCTTTTTGCCTCCGATCAGGTAGCAAATCTAGAGCAGCAAATCACACCAGGAAGAATACATTCATTTAGAAAACAAAAAAAATGTAGATATAGTTGTGCGCAGCTAAATAGGATATAGCGATAGAAAGTAGGTTGCTTAACGAGGTTCGATGCATTCAGCCAGAAATAGGATATAGCTAGAAAGAAGCTGCTTAGCAGCAGTAGCCACCGCAGCTGCAGGCACATCCTGCAAGCGCCCGCGCCCCTGCCTCCTCCCTCCGGCGCTTCCTCCACTTCCTGCTGCCTAGTCCCTTGATCTTGGGGGGCTTGGGCCTGATTGGAGGCATGCGACCCTCTTTGATGGCCACCCGCTAGAGGTTTCGGAGGTGAATGCCGAGAGCCCGGTGTTCCGTGATGTAGGCGTTGATGTTCGGTCTCGCGCTCGCCGCCTTCGTGGATGCCGGAGCCCTGGGCCTCTACATGCTTCAGTAAGGAGTTGAAGTCGGTGCTGGCGAGACTCACCCAGCCGAAGGAGATTCCCTTGCAAAAGGGGCAGCGCCGGGAGCCGCCCCTGAAGAAGGCATCATACTGGCCGGCCCCCAGCCTCCTCAGCACCTGATGAGTCTTGGTGTGGATGGACTCATCATCGCTGTAGACATCGCTGCCGGAAACCTATTGGAAGAAAAGGAAAATGGGGGAGTAGATGATGTAAGAAGATCGAGCAATCGAAATGCGAACAAGAGAATCCTAATAAACCAAGATCTAGCATCCAACGATGGGAACGGTAGAAGAACCAGGGGAGGGGAGCAAACCCTAGTTACCTCCGACCATGGGTCGTCGATGCCGTTGTCGTAGGGGTTCAGCGGAGCGATGTACTTATCTGGATCGTACATTCCCAAGAAGTGCTTGATATGCTTGTGGTCGGCGGGGGCCTCCTCCCTGGCGGGGGGCTCCTCTTCGGCAGCCCTGTCGGTAGCGGGGACGGGGGCCTAGAAGAGAACGACGGCTGCCATCGATGGCTCGTCTGGGGCCTAGACAGGGACGGCGGCTGCTTTCAACATGTCGAGGAGGACCGGCGAGGAGACGGGGGCCTCCTCGCCGGTGGCCTCGTAGGCGACGATGGCCACCTTATCCTCCTCCGCCATCATCGGCACGGACGGGGTATTCTCGAGAGTTTGCGGGTGCTAGTGGGATAGTGGAGAGGGTTGCATGGGGAGAGTGAGCGAGAGTGAGACTGGGTGTGCGGAGAGGGGCTCTATAGTTAAGGTGGATGGAAGCAAGGCACGTTTCGTTGCACCACCGTGCAACGCGTCGCGCAGTCTACTGCACCGTGCACCGTGACACGCGCACGGTACGTCACTTTTTTTCTCGGGCCATGCATGGCAGTTCTGTATTGAGCCACATGCAAAGGGCGTATACACAATTTCTATGTACGAAGTTTGACACGGCCCTAAAATTGGCGATAGTTAAAAGTGGAAATGTAGAGGGGATGGTAGGTGGCTATACGGCGAGATTTGTGGATTCTGCTAGATCGGGTAAAGGCGTGTGTTGATGGCTAATAGGGACTCGATGAAGGCGGAGACGTTAGGTGTCGTTGATCTCAGCTCTTCGGCCTCCGGCTAGCGCGTGCAATCTTCTTACTGTGGGGCCTAGTTGGAAGTGAGATTGAGAGCCGCTGCGTAAAAAATGGGATATGTCTTATTAAAATCAAGTGGCAATAAATTGCAGCTGTCCATCGATGACCGTGCACTCGATGAAGCATGTGTTGTGGCGTAGTAGTACTAGCAGTAGGCTTTTCAGACTTGATTAAACATGACATGACCGCTCGACGACTTTTTCAATGGACGGCTTCGTGTTCCTTCTTGTAGAAGTCTTGCTGAGGGAGACGTCCGTGATGTCTCACGTTGTACTGTGAAGGGCACGACGTTCGGAATGATCATCGTTGGATCACACAGAATCAACGGTTGGTGCGCACGATCTACGTGACAACTATGACAACCAATCAGGGAGTAGCAGACAGAGTGAGCAAAGGTTTGGGCTTCTACGAAAGATAGAGAGAGGGGGCAAAACTAAGTAGTGTCAAAAAACCAAGGGAAAAACTGAGTAGTATAAAAATGGAAAGTGAGTGTCGTGTACAATGAAATACATGGATCAACCAATGGCATTGCATGGCAGTTCTTCTCACAAACCACATAAGGATACACCAGTGTCATTTCATGTGTGTTCTTCTAAACAAACCACACATGGATCCACCCAGTGTCATTGTGTTGGGTCCGCAGCATAGAAAACAAAAAAATCCTACGATGAGAACTACACGCCAAGATATATCTACTAGGTATAGACCAACGGGTGGACATACATCCATCTAGAACTTACCCTCGAAGACAACGAGTTTTTTTAACGAGTAGGAACTCGTGGTTGATGTAGTCGTGCACTTGCCGATCTCAAGATCGTGTGGAAGTCCGAGCGCCGCAAATCAGCGGTGCATCCGTGCTCGCACACACGTTCAAGCCACAGGACAACCTCCACCTCCTTCGCTCTAGTGATCTAGCGGAAGCAGCATCTCCTTCCAGACAAAATGCCACCGGGAACATGTATCTCGCTAATCCGAGACCATGGGGGAATAATTCTAGAGGGGGAGAGAGATCCTTCACGAGGAGGTGTGAGGAAGAAGGAGGAAGAGGGGGGCCTTTTATAGGAGGAGGAGGGTACCCCCTCCATGGCCGGCGCCTCATGGAGGTGACCCCTCACCTCCTTCATTCATGTGGTGGTAACCCCTCCACATTAAAATGCCTCTTCACATTCCCTTTTAAAGTCCCCACTTTAAATGCCTTAAAATTCTCTAAGTTTAATGCTCTCACATTTAATAAAACTCTTTTATTAAATTTATTGACAATTTTGTTAATTACTTTAATTAAGAAACATTCACATATAACCCCTTGCAATATTTCAATATCACATGCAGAACCACTTTCTGCAATTTCACCCGAAATTTTTTCCGGTTTCTATCGAAACAATTCCTGCACTTTGCAATTCTTTCGTCTGAAACATATGTGCTCCAAAATGGTGTTCGGTAACTCTTATGTGTGTTACCCTACGGTTCGCGAATAACGCAGACATGATTGAGACTCCTCTCAGATCAATAATCAGAAGCGGGACCTGGAGATCCATACTGACTCCTGCATATTCAACGATGACTTCTGTGATCGTGAGAACCTTTAACGCTTGTAATTTAATCCCTTTGTCTTATGATATAATACATGTCCAAGATTCGATCATCGGTATCCAAATACCTAGTTTGATATCTTTACCGACATGCACTCTTTTCTCGTTCCCGTGATATAACATTCTAGTGATCACATCACTTGCTTGCAAGCTATCTTAATGTGATATCACCCAGAGGGCCTAGAGTATATCTATCCGTCATCAGGATTGACAAACTCCAGTCTTGATTCATGAGCCTCAACATAACACCTTCGTAGAACTGAACCCATCTTTATAGTCACCCTGTTACGGTGTGACGTTTGATGTTATCAAGATACTCTTCAGGTGTTAGCAATTAACATGATCTCATGGTCTAAGGATAAAGATTAATTCGTATGATGCTATAGAAATATAAACATAATGACTTGATCGTAATGCTATACTTCAGATGAATGTTCATCACATCATTTCACAAATGTTGTGACCTTGTTATTAACAACATCCAATGTCCATGATCAGGAAACCTTGATCATCTTGTTAAGCAACAAGCTAGTCTATAAGAGAGGCATAACTAGGAACCCTTTTTGTTTATTAAACACACATGTATTGATGTTTCCGATCAATACAATTCTAGCATGTAAAATAAACATCTATCATATATAAGGAATACATAATAACAACTTTATTATTGCCTCTCAGGGCATATTTCCTCAGGTGTCCCACTTGCACTAGATACAATAATCTAGTTCACATAGTGATAAATCTAGCACCCATGGAGTTCTGGTGTTGATAAAGTTTTTCCCTAGGGAGAGCTTTAGTCAACGGATCTACTACATTTAGGTCCGTGTGTACTTTACAAATCTTTATATCTCCATCCTTGACATGCTCGCGGATGGAGTGAAACCGGCGCTTAATATGCTTGCAATTCTTGTGAGACCTCGGTTCCTTGGTGTTGGCTATGGCTCCATTGTCGTCACAATAGATCACCATTGGGTCCAATTCACTAGGAACCACACCTAGTTCCGTAATGAACTCTTTCATCCAAACCGCTTCCTGCGCCGCTTCTAGCAACATATTCCGCCTCCGTCGTTGATCCAACCACCACATGTTGTTTGGAACTCCCCCAACTAACTGCTGCTCCGTTCAAGAGAAATATGTATCTGGATTGAGACATAGAGTCATCTGGATCGGTGTCAAAGCTAGCATCTACATAACACTTAGCGACTAGCTCTTCTTCACCTCCATATATAAGAAACATATCCCTAGTTCTTCTCAAGTACTTGAGGATGTTCTTGACCACTATCCAGTGTTCCGAACCTGGATCATATTGGTACCTACTAGTCAAACTAATAGCATGTGCCACATCCGGTCTTGTACATAGCATGGCATACATAATAGAGCCTATGGCCGAGGCATAGGGGATCTTATCCATTATCTCCCTTTCTTCCGCCGTAGCCAGACTTTGATTCTTGCTCAATGTCTTGCCTTGCAACATAGGTAAGAACCCCTTCTTACTTCTGTCCATATTAAAGTTCTTTAATATCTTATCAAGGTATGTACTCTGCGATAGCCCAATTAGGCGCCTTGATCTATCTCTATAGATTTTAATGCCTAATATATATGACGCTCCACCAAGGTCTTTCATCGAAAATTTGCTGTTTAGATAACTTTTAACACTGTTTAAAAGATCTATATCATTTCCAATCAATAATATGTCATCCACATATAATATTAGAAATGCCAGATTGCTCCCACTCACTTTCTTGTAAATACAAGCCTCTCCATAAGTTTGGACAAATCCAAACTCTTTGATCACCTCATCAAAGCAGAGATTCCAACTCCAGGATGCTTGCTTCAGTCCATAGATGGATCGCTGAAGTTTGCATACCTTATTAGCATCCTTAGGATCGACAAAACCCTTAGGTTGTATCATATACAACTCTTCTTCAATATTACCATTGAGGAACGCAGTTTTGACATCCATCTGCCATATGTCATAATCGAAATATGCAGCAATTGCTAACATAATCCTGACCGACTACTCACACCTTTTGCGAGCAACTCCTTCTCATGAAAGGATCCATTCTTGGCAACAAAAACCTTGCCCTCGCATCTGTGATAGAAGGTATACCCAATCGTTTCCTTAGGGTATCCTATGAAGACCCATTTTTCTGCTTTGGGTTCGAGTTTATCCGGCTGAAGTTTCTTCACATAAACATCGCATCCCCAAACTTTAAGAAATGACAACTTAGGTTTGTTTCCAAACCATAATTCATACGGTGTCGTTTCAACGGATTTAGATGGTTCCGGATTTAAAGTGAATGCAGTTGTTTCCAGTGCATAACCCCAAAATGACAGTGGCAAGTCAGCCAGAGAAATCATAGATCGAACCATATCCAATAAAGTATGATTATGACATTCCGACACACCATTACGTTGTGGTGTTCCGGCAGGCATGAGTTGTGAAACTATTCCACACTCTTTCATGTGTGTGCTAAACTCGTAACTTAGATACTCACCTCCACGGTCAGACCGTAGAAATTTGATCTTTCTTTTACGATGATTTTCCACTTCATTCTGAAATTCCTTGAACTTTTCAAAGGTTTCATACTTGTGTTTCATCAAGTAGATATACCCGTATCTACTCAAATCATCCATGAAAGTAACAAAATAACGATATCCACCTCGCACCGACACACTCATTGGTCCACACACATCAGTATGTATGATTTCCAATAAATCTGTCGCCCGTTCCATTGAACCAGAAAACGGCGTTCTAGTCATCTTGCCCATAAGGCATGGCTCACATGTATCAAATGATTCAAAATCAAGTGATTTCAAAAGACCATCAGAATGGAGTTTCTTCATGTGTTTAACGCCAATATGACCTAGACGGCAGTGCCACATGTATGTAGATATATCATCATCAAGTTTAATCCTTTTAGCATCAACATTATGAATATGTGTAATATTACTATCGAGATCCAATAGAAATAAACCATTCAACACAGGTGCATGACCTAAAAGATATTATCCATATAAATCGAACAACCATTGTTTTCAGACTTAAACTAATAACCACTTTGCATCAAACATGATCTGGATACAATGTTCATGCTAAGTGCGGGCACCAAATAACAATTATTCAGGTTTATAACTAATACCGATGGCATATGGAGAGGTAGCGTCCCGACGGCGATCACATCAACTCTTGATCCATTGCCGAACCGCATTGTGACCTCATCCCTTGCTAGTTGTCGCTTGTTCCGCAGCCCCTGAATCGAGTTACATATATTAGCAACTGATCCCGTATCAAATACCCAGGTGCTAATGCGAGTACTAGTCAAGGACACATCAATAACATGTATATCATATATACCTTTGTTTGCCTTGCCGGACTTCTTGTCCGCCAAATACTTGGGGCAATTGCGCTTCCAATGGTCAGTCCCATTGCAATAGTAACACTCGGTGTCAGACTTAGGGCCAGCTCGGGGTTTCTTTTCAGGTGTGGCAACAGATTTGCCACCCTTCTTTCCCTTGTGCTTGCCTTTCTTGTCCTTCTTGAAACCGGTGGTCCTATTGATCATCAATACTTGATGTTCTTTCCTAATCTCCACTTTTGCAGTCTTAAGCATTGATAGAAGCTCGGGAAGAGACTTCTTCATGCCCTGCATATTATAGTTCATCACGAAGCTCTTGTATCTAGGTGGCAGAGATTGGAGAACACGATGTATGCCTAAGTCAAGAGGAATCATTATTCCCAAGGACACAAGCTTATCGGCGTACCCAGACATTTTGAGTACGTGCTCACTAATGGAGCTGTTCTCCTCCATCATGCAACTAAAGAACTTTTCAGAAGCATTATAACTCTCTACGGCAGCATGGGTATCGAAAATCATTTTCAATTCTCCCATGGTATCAAAGGCATTGCCATTTTCGAAACGCTTTCGAAGTTCTGGCTCTAGCCCATACAGTATGCCGCAATGAACTAAGTTGTGGTCCTCCTGACGAGTCATATAGACATTCTTTTCCTCGTCAGGGGCATCAGGAGCTGGTGGGGGGCCTAGAGGCGCCTCTAGCACATATTGCTTTTGTGCAGCAGTGAGGAGCATCCTCAAATTCATAGCCCAGTTTGTGAAGTTGCTACCATTCACAGCAAGTTTCTCTTTCTCCATGAACACATTGAAATTAAAAGCAAGTGGTGCCATCTACAACAGAATTTGTAAAGTTTATTTAGACTAAGTTTATGATAGATTTAGTTCAGCTAATCCAAATTACTAATGAAATCCCACTCAAAAACGACATTCCTCGTGCCTTTTTGGTGATTACATGAACCAAATCCACTACACCAAGTCCGATCATCACGTGAGTCGGTGTAGTTTCAAAGGCGAGCATCTATATGGGCATCATATCAACTATATGACTCATGCTTAACCTTTAAGTCCATGATCCGAGGCCATGTCTGTACATGCTAGGCTCGCCAAGTAAGAACCTTAGTACTCGCGTGTGTAAAACTGTCTTACACCCGTTGTATGAAAGCGTAGAGTCGAGTACACCCGATCATCACGTGATGTCTCGAAACACGATCCATAGAACGGTGCATACTCAAGGAAGAACACATTTTATCTTGATATCTAAATGAGGGATCATCTTACAATGCTACCAAAAGCGCCAAACTAGTAGTATAAGATGCTAACATCTAATGTGTAAAGTGAGATGATATGGTCCATGCATTTGATCTCTATCATTTGCATCGTGGTATGATCTCTATCATTCCTTTGTGTGTAAGGCCAAGGTCTATGGACCTTACACATTGAATGTGTTGTAAGAGTATCTATCATTCATCTACTTACAACAATACCATATCAATACACTAGCCCAACAACGATCTAAACTAGACGCCTCTAATTTATCATTTGCAAGTTTTACGTGGCTTAGGGCTTTCGGAGATAGAACTGTTCTTACCTACGAACATGAACCACAACGAGGATAACCAAGTTATTAGCAACTCGTTGTAAATCAGATATTGACTATAGTAGGAGAGACAGACACCCGCCAGCCACTTATGCAAAACAAGTTGCATGTTAGTCGTGGAACTGGTCTCATGTACGATGACATGTAAGGTTGGTCCAGGCCGCTTCATCCCACTATGCCACCAATATCCAAAATACATAGAAGATGCAATAACATGATCATAATCGCCCACATATAAACATATGTGTACTACCCGTGCAAAGCACCTACGCATAGATCAGGCTCTAATACCACTGTTGGGTTCGCAGCATAGAAAACAAAAAAATTCCTACGATGAGAACTACACGCCAAGATCTATCTACTAGGTACAGAGCAACGGGTGGACATACATCCATCGAGAACTTACCCTCGAAGACAACGAGTAGGAACACGTAGTTGATGTAGTCGTACACTTGCCGATCTCAAGATCGCGTGGAAGTTCGAGCGCCGCAAATCAGCGGCACATCCATGCTCGCACACACGTTCAAGCCACCGGACAACCTCCACCTCCTCGCTCCAGCGATCCAGCGGAAGCAGCAACTCCTTCCAGACGAAATACCACCGGAAACATGTATCTCGCTAATCTAAGACCATGGGGGAATAATTCTAGAGGGGGAGAGAGATCCTTCACAAGGAGGTGTGAGGAAGAAGGAGGAAGAGGGGGGCCTTTTATAGGAGGGGGTACCCCCTCCATGGCCGGCGCCTCATGGAGGTGACCCATCACCTCCTCCATTCATGTGGTGGTAACCCCTCCAGATTATAATGCCTCTCCACATTCCCTTTTAAAGTCCCCACTTTAAATGCATTAAAATTCTCTAACTTTAATGCTCTCTCATTTAATAAAACTCTTTTATTAAATTTATTCAGAATTTGGTTAATTACTTTAATTAAGAAACATTCACATATAACCCCTTGCAATATTAAAATATCACATGCAGAACCACTTTCTGCAATTTCACCCGAAACAATTTCCGGTTTCTATCGAAACAATTCATGCGCTTTGCAATTCTTTCGTCTGAAACATATGTGCTCCAAAATGGTGTCCAGTAACTCTTAAGTGTGTCACCCTACGGTTCGCGAATAATGCAGACATGATTGAGACTCCTCTCAGATCAATAATCAGAAGCGAGACCTGGAGATCCATACTGACTCCTGCATATTCAACAATGACTTCTATGATCGTGAGAACCTTTAACGCTTGTAATTTAATCCCTTTGTCTCATGATATAATACATGTCCGAGATTTGATCATTAGTATCCAAATACCTAGTTTGATCTCGTTACTGACATGCACTCTTTTCTCGTTCCCGTGATATAACATTCTAGTGATCACATCACTTGCTTGCAAGCTATCTAAATGTGATATCACCGAGAGGGCCCAGAGTATAGCTATCTGTCATCAGGATTGACAAATTCCACTCTTGATCCATGAGCCTCAACATAACACATTCGTAGCACTGAACCCATCTTTATAGTCACCCTGTTACGGTATGACGTTTGATGTTATCAAGATACTCTTCAGGTGTTAGCAATTAACATGATCTCATGGTCTAAGGATAAAGATTACTTCGTATGATGTTATAGCAATATAAACATAATGACTTGATCGTAATTGTATACTTCGGATGAATGTTCATCACATCATTTCACAAATGCTGTGACCTTGTTATTAACAACATCCAATGTCCATGATCAGGAAACCTTGATCATCTTGTTAATCAACAAGCTAGTCTATAAGAGAGGCATAACTAGGAACCCTTTTTGTTTATTAAACACATATGTATGGATGTTTCCGATAAATACAATTCTATCATGTAAAATAAACATCTATCATATATAAGGAATACATAATAACAACTTTATTATTGCCTCTCAGGGCATATTTCCTTCAGTCTCCCACTTGCACTAGAGACAATAATCTAGTTCACATAGTGATAAATCTAACACCCATGGAGTTCTGGTGTTGATCATGTTTTGACCTAGGGAGAGCTTTAGTCAATGGATCTGCTACATTTAGGACCGTGTGTACTTTACAAATCTTTATGTATCCATCCTTGACATGCTCGTGGATGGAGTGAAACCGACGCTTAATATGCTTGGAATTCTTGTGAGACCTCGGTTCCTTGGTGTTGGCTATGGCTCCATTGTTGTCACAATAGATCACCATTAGGTCCAATGCACTAGGAACCACACCTAGTTCCGTAATGAACTCTTTCATCCAAACCGCTTCCTGCACCGCTTCTGAAGCAGCAACATATTCCGCCTCCGTCGTTGATCCAGCCACCATAGGTTGTTTGGAACTCCTCCAACTAACTGCTGCTCCATTCAAGAGAAATACGTATCCGGATTGAGACTTAGAGTCATCTGGATCGGTGTCAAGCTAGCATCGACATAACACTTAGCGACTAGCTCTTCTTCACCTACGTATATAAGAAACATATCCCTAGTTCTTCTCAAGTACTTGAGGACGTTCTTCACCGCTATCTAGTGTTCCAAACCTAGATCAGATTGGTATCTACTAGTCAAACTAATAGCATGTCCCACATCCGGTCTTATACGTAGCATGGCATACATAATAGAGCCTATGGCCGAGGCATAGGGGATCCTATCCATTATCTCTCTTTCTTCCGTCGTAGTCGGACTTTGAGTCTTGCTGAATGTCTTGCCTTGCAACATAGGTAAGAACCCCTTCTTACTTCCGTCCATATTAAACTTCTTTAATATCTTATCAAGGTATGTACTCTGCGATAGCCCAATTAGGCACCTTGATCTATCTCTATAGATTTTAATGCCTAATATATATGACGCTTCACCAAGGTCTTTCATCAAAAATTTGTTGTTTAGATAATTTTAACATAGTTTAAAATATCTATATCATTTTCAATCAATAATATGTCATCCATATATAATATCATAAATGCTACATTGCTCCTACTCACTTTCTTGTAAATACAAGCCTCTCCATAAGTTTGGACAAATCCAAACTCTTTGATCACCTCATCAAAGCGGGGATTCCAACTCCAGGATGCTTGCTTCAGTCCATACATGGATCACTGAAGTTTGCATACCTTATTAGCATCCTTAGGATCGACATATCCCTTAGGTTGTATCCACCAGTGCCATTGCATGTGTGTTCTTTTCATGAACCACACCCAGTGTCATTGCATGTGTGTTCTTCTAAACAAACCACACATGGATCCACCTAGTCTGATTGCATGTCTGTTCTTTTCACAAACCAGACATGGATCCACCTAGAGTCATTGCATGTGTGTTATTCTCATGAACCACGGCTAGTGTCATTGCATGTATAATCCTCTCACAAACCACACAAGGATCCACCAGTGTCATTGCATGTATGTTCTTCTCATGAACCACACATGGATCCACCAGTGTCATTGCATGTGTGTTCTTTTCATGAACCACAGCCAGAGTCATTGCATGTCTGTTCTTCTAAACAAACCACACATGGATCCACCCAGTGTCATTGCATGTGCTTTCATCTAAACAAACCACACATGGATCCACCAAGTGTGATTGCATGTGTGTTCTTTTCATGAACCACAACTAGAGTCATTGCATGTGTGTTCTTCTAAACAAACCACACATGGATCCACCTTGTGTGATTGCATGTCTGTTCTTTTCACAAACCACACATGGATCCACCTAGTGTGATTGCATGTCAATTCTTTTCTGAAACCACAGATGGATCCACCAGTGTCATTGCATGTGTGTTATTTTCATGAACCACACCCAGTGTCACCAGTGTCATTGCATTGTGTTCTTTTCATGAACCATAGCTAGAGTCATTGCATGTCTATTCTTTCCAAAAACCACACATGGATCAACCTAGTGTGATTACATGTCTGTTCTTCTCATGAACCACACATGGATCCACCAGTGTCATTGCATGTGTGTTCTTCTCCTGAACCACAGCCAGTGTCATTGCATGTATGTTCTTCTCACAAACCACACAAGGATCCACCAGTGTCATTGCATGTGTGTTCTTCTCACAAACCACCGCCAGTGTCATTGCATGTATGTTCTTCTCACAAACCACATAAGTATCCACTAGTGTCATTGCATGTCTATTCTTCTCAAAAACCACACATGGATCCACCAGTGTCATTGGATGTGTGTTCTTCTCATGAACCACGCATGGATCCACTAGTGTTATTGCATGTCTGTTCTTTTCATGAACCATAGCTAGAGTCATTGCATGTATGTTCTTCTCACAAACCACACATGGATCCACAAGTGTCATTGCATGTGTGTTCTTATCATGAACCACATATGGATCCACCAGTGCCATTTCATGTCTGTTATTTTCATGAACCACACCCAGTGTCATTGCATGTCTTTTCCTCTAAACAAACCACACATGGATCCACCTGGTGTGATTGCATGTCTGTTCTTTTCACAAACCACACATGGATCCACTAGTGTCATTGCATGTGTGTCCTTTTCATGAACCACAACCAGAGTCATTGCATGTCTGTTCTTCTAAACAAACGACACATGGATCCACCTAGTGTCATAGCATGTATGTTCCTCTAAACAAACCACACATGGATCCACCTAGTGTGATTGCATGTCTGTTCTTTTCACAAACCACACATGGATCCACTAGTGTCATTTGATGAGTGTTCTTCTCATGAGACACAGATGGATCCACCAGTGTCATTGCATGTCTGTTCTTTTCATGAACCATAGCTAGAGTCATTTCATGTCTGTTCCTTCCACAAACCACATATGGATCCACCAGTGTCATTGCATTTGTGTTCTTCTCATGAACCACATCCAGTGTGATTACATGTATGTTCTTCTCACAAACCACACATGGATCCACCAGTGTCATTGCATGTGTGTTATTTTCTTGATCCACACATGGATCCCCTAGTGTGATTGCATGTCTGTTGTTTTCACAAATCACACATGGATCCACCAGTGTCATTGCATGTGTGTTCTTTTCATGAAACACTACTAGAGTCATTGCATATGTGTTCTTCTAAACAAACCACACATGGATCGGCCCAGTGTGATTGCATGTCTGTTCTTTTCACAAACCACACATGGATCCACCAGTGTCATTGCATGGGTGTTCTTTTCATGAACCCCACCCAGTGTCATTGCATGTGTGTTCTTTTAAACAAACCACACATGGATCCACCTAGTGTGATTGCATGTCTGTTTTTTTCACAAACCACACATGGATCCACCTAGAGTCATTGCATGTGTGTTCTTCTCATGAACCACAGCCAGTGTCATTGCATGTATGTTCTTCTCACAAACCACAAAAGGATCCACCAGTGTCATTTCATGTGTGTTCTTCTCATGAACCACAGCCAGTGTCATTGCATGTATGTTATTCTCAGAAACCACATAAGTATCCACTAGTGTCATTGCATGTCTGTTCTTTTCATGAACCACAGCTAGAGTCATTTCATGTATGTTCTTATCACAAACTACACATGGATCCACAATTGCCATTGCATGTGTGTTCTTATCATGAACCGCATATGGATCCACCAGTGTCATTTCATGTCTGTTCTTTTCATGTACCACAACTAGAGTCATTGCATGTCTTTTCCTCTAAACAAACCACACATGGATCCACCTGGTGTGATTGCATGTCTGTTCTTTTCACAAACCACACATGGATCCACCAGTGTCATTGCATGTGTTGGGTCCTCCAATTCCATCATCGGAGTTGGGTCCTCTAGAACCTTCACCGCATATGCGGGCTCTTCATCGTAGGATTCATCTGCCACCAATTTGGCTGGCGACTTCGTCGGTAACAATGGCTTGCCCGGCGACTTGGCCTTGCTTGCCAACTTTAGCTTCAGGCTACCCTTCGAGAACTATGCTCATCAATGGGGTCGACGTCGCTGTCACGCTCCTCGAGACTGCGACTGGATTCAATCTCGCGTTGCTTCTGGCCGTGGGTCTTTTGGGCCGTAGATAAGGGTACCTGCACCTCCGTAACTTCATCCTCGCTATCGGAGGATCCTTCTTATTCCTCGAGTTCCTCGGGAATCTCTTCATCGAGTGGAGGAAGCGAATTCTCGAGCACCTGGAAAAGCTGAAGACGAAAAGAAATTAGCTACTAAAAAACCACGACTACAATACTATGACTATGAGACCGCGAAGGAGAAGAAACAAAGGAACTCACCGAAGGAGCTTTCCGCTTCCCAGCCCTATATGGGGTTAGCATGGCCTTCGACCCGGTATACTCCGCGTCGGTGATCTTCTTCAATGCCGCAACATAGTCTTGTTCTTCCCAGACGTTAGAGCTCGATCTGGTTGTGTCATCAGGCCCTGTGTACTGGTACATCCAGTGAGCTCGATTCGCTAGTGGGAATAGTCACCGCCTGAGCCAGCAGTTGTAGAGATTGATGGTCTCCAGCCCCTCATCCTCTAACTCCCTAATCCATGAGATTATCTCATCCACAGACATCTTATGATCATCGGGAAGTGAATCCACCGACAATCCTTGTGGTTCGCTCCTCTCTTTGATGTATGTTGGGAGTGAGACTTTGCCAGAGGGAGTGGACTCCTTGACATAAAACCAAAACTTTTCCACTTGCTCGTCGCCTTATTCCAAAGAAGTAGCTTCACGAATGGGGCCTTGGGCTTCAACTGAAAGGTGACGCCCCTATGGCCAAGACGCAGCCGCCCTTGCCCTCACAGCTAATGTGGCCGTGGAATAGCTCCAGCCAGAGAGGTAAGTACAGGCGGTAGCCTAGGTAGCACTCGCAGAATGCCATGAAAATGGCGAGCTGCTCGATGGTGTGTGGTCCCAGCTCAAATGGTTTCATCGCGCAGTAGGAGAAGAAGCGGCGGAAGAAGAGGGAGGTTGGGAATCCCAATCCTCTCTCAAGGTGACTGATACGTCCATTTTGCATCACTATTCTATATCATAATTTACTTTTATTCATTGATATATTTCATATTAAGAGATGATACTTATGTTATTCCATCTATTTTTGCATGGTTGATGACTTTTGGAGGATGGATCACTGAAGCCAGGATTCTGACAGAAAATGTACTGTTTGGAGGAAAAATTCGTGAAGATCAGAAAATCCCAGAAAATATACGGAAAATCCTATTTTTCTAGAAGACAAAGGAAACCAGAAGGGGGAGCGGAGATGGGCCACAGGGGGCCCACACTACCCCTGGCGCGGGCCACCCTAGGCCGCGCCACCAGGTGGTGTGGCCACCCTAGCCCACCTCTGGCTCTGCTCTTTGGCATATATAATCCTCCCGAAACCATAAGACTCGTGGAGCGACCACAGAAAGATTCCGCCACCTCTGCGGGGTGGAAAACTGCAGAGAGAGAAAGAGCTCTCCGGCAGGTAGAAATCTACCGGGGAAATTCCTTCCCGGAGAGGGGAAATCATCGCCATCAACACCGTCATCAAGCTGGACTTCATCAGGATCATCATCATCATCTCCATCATCATGTCCACCAGCACCATCATCACCACTCCATACCGCTGTAACAATTGGGTTGAATCTTGCATACTTCTTAGGGGAAACTTTCCCGGTGTTGATTACTTGTTGTAGTTGATACTATTGAGTGGAACCATTGAATTATGGTTCATGTTCAGATTGTTACATATCATTATTTCATCTCTGATCTTGATCCATATGATGTCTTGTTCTTGAGGATATGGGAGAAGTAATGTTGTTAGTAGTAGAATTGTGTTGAGAAATATTCAATGGTTTGATAATTAAGTTGTGGCGTTATTCTTCTAGTGGTGTCATGTGAACGTCGACTACATGATACTTCACCTTTATGGGCCTAGGGGAATGCATTGTGTATTTGGCTACTAATCGTAGGGATTGCCGAAGTGATAGAAACCTGAACACCCGTTAGGAAACCTTTGCACAAGGGAGTGTAGGATCTCAAAGTTTAAGGCTGTGGTTAGATTTTTATCTTAATTATTTTCTTGTAGTTGCGGATGCTTGCAAGGGGTATAATCACAAGTATGTATTAGTCCTAGGAAGGTCAGTACATTAGCACAGGTTCACCTACACAACGCTTATCTAACTAAAGAAGATTAATCAACTATATGAAGCGAAAGCACTTGACGATATTCCCATGTGTCCTCGAGAACGTTTGGTCATCTTAAGTAATACAACTGGCTTGTCCTTCGCTAAAGAATGGATTGGGCCACTTGCTGCAATTATTATTATTATTGTCTTTTATTTACTCGTACTTTATTTATCTGCATTATCAAAAACCCCTAAAAATCTGCTTGCTAAGTATTTACAGAGAATTCCTTCTCCAAGCCACTCGTCAACAACTTCTGCTCCTCGTTGGGTTCGACACTCTTACTTATCAAAAATACTGCGATACACCCCCTATACTTGTGGGTCATCAAGACTATTTTCTGGCACCGTTGTCGAGGAGTGAAGCACCATTGAAGAGTGGAACTGGTAAAGGAAACTTCTAGTGTGAGTATTGTTTATTTCTGTTAGTTACTTTATTTACAATATGGATAATTCACTTAGCTTCTTATTTCGTAATGCTACTACCACTGCTAAGGTAGTAGATGAACCTACACCTGCTGAAAATGATACTTTTAAGATACCTACACGAATTATTGATCGTGTTATGGATAACTACTATTTTGGAGATGTAACTGTCCATCCCGGTGGAGAGAGACTAGGGCACGCGCGCGCTCTGGAGAGGACAGCGACGCTGGCCGGATACGCGTGTGCGCAGCAGTCCCGTCCTGCTCTTCCTTAACGCCATGTGGCCACACTGTTGCTCTGATAGTGTACTAATTCTCCTATTAGACGTGTGTGGTAAACAAATACAGAGGAAATAGTATATGTAAAAAGAGCATTGCACCATGGAAAAAAGATAAAAAACTATAAACTACCACTAGATCTTCCCGTGCACTGCGATCAAAGACAGTACAACATAGTATAAATAGGCAGTGCACGGCCGGTGCACTGGCAAAACATCATCATGTGCACTGCGGCCGAAGGCAGTGCAAGGAAACACAACAAGGCAGTGCACGAGTAGTGCACTGCCAGGATACCTGGTCGTGCACTGTGTTCGAAAGCAGTGCAACACAGTATAAATGGGCAGTGCACGGGTGCACTGCCAGGACATCATCACGTGCACTGTGACCAAAGGCAGTGCAACACAACACAAAAAAGCAGTGCACAAGTAGTGCACTGCCAGCATACCTCGTCGTGCATTACGTTTAAGGGCAGTGCAATATAATACAAAAAGGCAGTACGCAGACAATGCACTGTCAGGACATCGTTCCGTACATCACAACCGAAGGCAGTGCAATGTAGAAGAAAAAGGCAGTGCACCTGCCGTGCACTGCGAGGACATCATGCCGTGCACCACAACCGAACGTAGTGCAATGTAGGGTCAGAGGGCAGTGCAAAAAAAGTTCTTCAAAAACCTATCATATGGGATCTAGTTTTGTAGATCTCGATGCGACTAGCGCAATTGTGAAAATGGATCTCAGTTTGGATGAATCGTCTAAAAGATATCGCATTTTTTGTGTTTGAATCTAAAAAAGAAAGGGGAAAAGGACCACCACCCCTCTCAATGCAGGCACCACGTGTCGCGCGAGGAAGGCTAGGGACAACGCACGAAGGACTCTCTAGACACCACGTGCAACAACATCAGTGATTGCAGAGCGCGCTCGGGAACACGCGCACTTTTTCTAGCCTTTTCGATCCCGGTGATCATTTGCTCTTTATACATGAATTATGCGGTTTGTTCAAGTGTGCAGGTATTACAACAGATCAAGTCAAGAAGAAGTTATTCTCTTTATCACTGAAAGTAAGAGCTTAGGAATGGTATAAGCTGCTAAAGAATGGCCAATCTCTTGAATGGGAGGAAGTAGTACCTCTCTTTTATTCCAAATTTTATCCTCCTAGTGGGATTCACAAAGATCGGAATCAAATATAAAACTTTTGGCCTCGTGATGGAGAGAGTACAGCTCAAGCTTGGGGACAATGAAGTTACTGATGCTCAAATGTCCTATTCATGAGCTCCCTCACAATATTATTATCAATAACTTTTATGCTAGACTTTCTCTTCATGATAAGGATCTATTGGATGCTTCTTGTGCTGGATCATTTACACGCATGGAAGAAGAAGCTAAATGGGATCTTCTAGACCGTATTCAAGATAATGCTGAGGCATGGGAGAATGATAAAGGAAGAAAGTCAGGTATAAATTATGATTATGAATGCATTAAATCTTTTATGGGAACTGGTGACTTTCATAATATTAGTAATGCTTATGGTCTTGATTCTCAAAGTATTGCAAATTATTTTAAGGCTTGTGCTTCTTATATTGAAATTCCTTAAAAGAAATGGATTAAGTATCATGAGCCATATAAAGATATTGCTAATTGTGTTCCTGCAAGAGATACTGAAGTTTATACTACTCATCATATTTTACCTGAACCTTACATTGAGAAAATGCCTTTCCCAGTTAAGGTAAAGGAACATTCTATGATAGCTAGTATGGTTAATGAAAGTATAAATAAAGCTGTTGAACCTAATGAACAAGTAGCTGTTAAACCTGTTGGGGATATACTTTCCGGCTATCCTCACTATACCTCACTGACCAGGGTGGCCCACTTCGGGTTAGAGCTTTGCTTCACGGGCGGCCCAGTCAGGGAGAAGAGACGGAGTCAAGTCGGGATATGGGAAGGCCCAGAAGACTTACCGACATAGGCCCATAGTGTTACTTGTAGGTCAAGATGTACTCTCGTAGTCGGATAGATCTCTCGTGTAAACCCTAGGCCGGATATCTATATAATCCGTCCTAGGGAGAGCCTTTAGGGCACCCTCACAATAGTATACCATCTCAATTCGCACAGGCGAAACCCTTGTAACCCATATTCCGGCTCCACCATATTACTGGATTGCTAGCAGGAGTAGGATCCGTCCAAAGCCGGCGGATTCGAACCTGGGAAAACTTGTGTGCTCACCATCTAGGAATACCATAGGTCTCACACGCCTCTCTTCCACACGCCTCGAGTACCCCCTCATGGCGTACTTGTCATCAATCTAACGACAGTTGCCGCCCACCGTGGGGCAAGTGAGCTTCGGATCCGCATTCCGAGCGGAATCTACAAGAATCGGAATCGGCAAGACTATCACCGTCGATCGCATCCTCTACTCCAGTGATGTCCCTCTCATCGTTCTCGACGAGACTTGGATTTCGGCTAGGGAAGTCGTGACCACCTACACCATCATGTCTTTCGGTGAGATCGATGTTTACATCGGTTTCGCTCAACCTGTCCCACCCACCCCAGCGGTGATGACAGAGGCAGAAGAAATTTCTAGGTCCCCTTTGTCCGCGGAGGCAGCAAAGTTCTAGATCTCAGAAAACCCTAATCCCACCCAGCCTGCACCCGTTGCGGATATAGTGGAGAAATCCGAGCCTAAAGCAGACCTTGCGGTTCAAATCGAATATGGAGTGGATCTCCCTAGTGCGGCCGAATCCCAGATCCATCCACCCGCCAAAGTCAAAATCCAGGAGGATCACAATAGCAACCTTGGTTCTGGCTCTGCCAACGCCGGAACAGACCAACCATTCCTAAAGCACACGTTGAGGCGCATGATGATGCAAGACGCAAGCGTGTATGAGGTTCTCGAAACCATTAAGATCTTCGAGGAAGCCCACGAGGAAAGCCGGAACTACCTCAGGACCCACGCATCGCACTTCGTCGGGTACGTTGGATCCGGATCCTGCTCTCTCGATGCTAGAGACAAGACTGACTCAGTGTTGGAGGTGATCGGAACAAACAGTGACTTACCCGCATCCTCAGATGACTCGATGACGTCGGCGGATTTCTGAAAGTTCTCCGCGGAATATGAAGAGGAGTACAACTCCAAAGCTGCAGAAGGAGGAGAAGCCATGGATGAAGGATCCAGGAAAAACTCTCCCAAACCGCAGGATGACATGGATATCAGAGATAATCCCAAGGTCCAGATGTTCGAAAGTACCGATCAGAGCTTGACTCCGAGAAACGGGCCCAAAGCCATCTTTGCTACCAGCGCTGCCAAGAAGGCAAAGAAGAAGAACAAGAAAAACAAGACCTCAGCAAAAGATCTTCCAGCAGAGGAAGTGATTGCCGAGGAATATGAAGAAGACTCAGATGGAGCACTTATCCCAGACGAGCCCAAAAAAGAGTCGGTGGATGGACACGTGATCACCGAAGCTGCGCGTCAACTCATCGATGTTGCATTAACCACACCTATCCCTACAGTTGTAGAACTTACTGCTGAAGAGCTGGATGAAAGGGCCCATGCCCTAGAAGCGTGTCGCCAAGTACTCCTGGATGAAGCCAAAAACATCGAGGAAGAAAAGAAACGCATGGCAACTGCGGAGAAGTACATCTCACGGCAGCATCAGAAGACCTGGAAATGTCACACTTGTGATGAACAATTCCCGGAAGTTCACAAAGTCCTCTTTGGAGAAGACCATGGGATGCCTCGACTCGACAGCAAGGGAGATTGGGTGTATCCAACACCAGTGTAGAACACTGTTGTAGCTCGAGAAATCCTGGCAAATAATCCAGGCCCAGAGCAGATTCGATTGGGCATTAAGCTACTCAACAAGGGTCTGGAACAGCAGAAGGCCACGAAGTCTAGAAGCGGAAAACTGGTCACTCAATCCGACCAATGTCGCACGGATACGGCCTAGAATGACGTAAGACCCCAACGTGCTCCAGAACAACATCACTGTTCTGACCGTCGGGAAGACAACTACTCAAGAACCGGATCTTCAGGACAGCATCATAGAACTGCAAGTGACTAGCACAATGTTGCTCCAACTGCTGAGCACGAGGCGATTGCTACACTGTATCCGAAGAATCCTCCCCCGCGAGAGTCGAACGATCGCAGGGAAGAAGACAAAGAGAAACGTCGGGAGGAGGACTATCAAAGAATGTCACCTCCTAGACATACAAGCCGTCCGGCTGAGCGCCATCACAATGGGAACGACGGACGAAGAAACGACGGACACCGTGCCGAGTCAAGACGGCAGGGGGCTCATCGTAATGAAGATCCTCCCCTGAACCGGAATAATGACGCTCCGGACGGAGGCCGGCGATTAGTGATAACCCACAAGTATAGGGGATCGTGTGTAGCCTTTTCGATAAGTAAGAGTGTCAAACCCAACGAGAAGCTAAAGGTAGGATAAATATTCTCTCAAGTTCTATCAACCACTGATACAACTCTACGCACACTAAACGTTTGCATTATCTAGGAAATAAAACTAGAGAAACAATACGAGTAATAGAGATAGCTTTGCATGATAATAAATAACAAGAAAGTAAAGCTAGTTGCTGCAGCAATAAAATACACTAAACTAACAGAACCATGAGTGTGGAATAGTGGTGGTAATTTTGGTGGCTTTATCCAAGTTTAAATAGCGAAAAGATCGGGTTCATTGTCTTCGATGTAGTTTTCTATGTGGGAGAGGCTAAATATACATGCGCTTCACTACATGGAATTACGTGTACTATATGATTAGATTGTTAGCAAACATCCATAAGTAATAAACAATGCATTAAGGTTTCCCCAACCACAGCCTTAAGTTTAATGGTCCTCTTACTCCCATACGTGCAACATTCCGGTTCGCGTCCTCAGGTTTTTGTCACTCCCGGCAGAACTCCCCCTTCCTCTTACACATACTACAAACCCTATGATGTTTAATCCATGCGCGCACAAATATAATGGACACCAAAGGACTGTAGCATATCAACATACAACTCTAATGAACCAAAGACGTTCAATCATTCAATCTAAGAACAAAGAACTACACAAACATGACATAGATCATAGGATTATAAATTATAGCATCAAACACCATGTTTACATAGGACGGTACAGAGGTGTGTGGGAGGATGAACCAGTGCATACTAGGAGGATTAGGTGATGGAGATGGCGTTGAAGATGGTGAAGAGGGCGGCGGCGGCGGCGCAGGGGACTCCTTCCCCGCCGCCTGTATCATGGGGGAGCACCGCCCCTTAGCCCCTTCGTTCATGGCTTCTTGGAGCCCTCCCCCATGGAGATGGGATCCATGGGTGAGGCAAAAACGTGGCTTTGGTGGCTGCAAATCCGTGGGTGGAGATCCCCTGGGCGAATTAGGTTTCCTCCCTTTATATTGCTTCTCGGATTCCCGTCACCCCATCTTGGGCTGCAGAAAATCGGGCCTAAAGTGCCCGTCCGGACATGGAATTAGCTACATTTTATGTCCAGAATGTTTGTCGCGCAATTTCCAACAACTTTGTAGTTGAAGAGTTTTCTATTTGACGCCGTCTTCGACCCGAAACGTGACCATCTACAAAAAGAGTTCTGAGACAGATTTCTAGAAAAATCCCAATTTGACTCCAACAAGGTTTCCACTTGTATTCTTGGTAATTCCTACACATCAAAGTGTAAAACAAGAACATTGTGCACTTTTGCAACTATTAGTAGGTTAGTCCAAATAAATCATAAACTTTATACAAAAATGAGTGACAAAAGCATATTATTAGCATAAAATCATCAAAAATTATAGATACGTTATGGACGTATCAATCAGTCGGAAACAATCCAGCTGCTCCACCTTCTCCACCAAGCAACCATCCCAACGGCTCCCAAGGAGGCCAAGGAGGACGTCGTGGCGGAGGTGGTGGTGGCAGAAGTCGAAGTCCGGCTCCAAGGCACCGCAGCCACATCCATCAATCAGGACGATCTCTGTCCCCAAGTGACGCAAGGCACATGATTAACTCCAACATAGAGGCGCAGCGCTACGAAAATGATGACATATACGTGGGCCCAAAATGCTTCGGACCATGCATAAGAGCAACAAAATTCCCGGAAGGATTTGCTATCTCAAGACACATTCAAGCCTACAACGGTATGGCTCGACCAGATACTTGGCTCCAGGATTTTTTTTCCAGGCTTGCTGTATCGCCAAAGGCGGAAACAGCCTGATCACGACCCGATATCTCCCACTCATGTTGCGGAAGACAACACGATAATGGATCAATGAACTTCCGGAGAACACCACCCATAACTAGTATGATATGCAAAGTGCGTTCTTTCGGAATTTCGAAGGCACGTATCGGCGGCCCTGTACGGTAGGAGACCTGAAGCGTTGCACCCAGAAAGCCGGAGAAACTTGTCGAGACTATCTCGGACGATGGATCGACACCAAGAACTCCTATGAAGGAGTAAATGACCAAATTGCGATCAAAGCTTCATTGTAGGACTCCCAATTGGTTACTATGTCATCGTTTGAAGTGTGACAAGGTTACTGATTTGGGAGAGATGATAGAAACAGCGAGCAAGTATTCAGATGCTGACAACGATGCAGAGGGATTACTTAATGCCCTAGCTGTGCCACAGTCGGCAAAACAACCAAAGCAGCAAGCTCAGAAGCGCAAGAACACCTCGGCAGAAAAACCCAACGCGGAAACGACAATGCTTACTGCTACTTGCGAGCCTGGAGGACAAGGAGGGCGCGGCGGTGGCGGTGGACGCGGTCGTGGGACATCAAGAGTCCAAGGTAGGGGAGACCAGCAACCTGGCAAAACCAACTCTTGGGCCGACATGGCCAATAACCCGTGTGTGCATCACTTAGATGCCAATGGGGGCTCGTCTCACACAAACGCCGAATGTTGTTTTAATGACGACATCAAGAAGGACGATACCGCTGGCTACAGGGCTAAGCGAAAGAAGGGAAAGAAGAATCCCGAAAAAGATAAAGAGACCAAGGATGATTTTGACATGGAGGAAGCCGATGCTTCAAATTCCAAGCCGGAAGGGAAAAAGAACTTCCCGACAAAGAAATACACTTACGTCACCTTCCTCGGATCTCAACCAGCTAAGGTCAAGAAAGCAGTTCTACATGAGCCCAACGCAACAGTTTTGGCTGCCCCTCAGTTCCTGGACTGCTCGGAAGTGACAATTACCTTTGACCGTGCTGATCATCCGCCTAAGTTGCACAGGTGAGGAAAATACGCCTTAGTCGTCAATCCACTTATTGATGGCTATGGTTTCTCTAAGACTCTCATGGACGGTGGTAGCAGCATCAATATTCTGTTTGTCGAAACGCTACGCCGGATGCGGATCTTGGAGACCCAGCTGAATCACAGCTCTGTGGTTTTTCATGGATTTGTCCCAGGAAGACAAGCAAATTCCCTGGGAGAAATCACTTTGGATGTGACCTTTGGAACTCCAAAGAACTATCGGACGGAAGCACTTTCTTTCGAAGTGGTCCCGTTCAAGAGCGCGTACCACGCTATATTCGGATGTCCGGCTTATTGGGCTTTTATGGCTAGTCCGTGTTACATTTACAATATGATGAAATTTCCAGGTCCCAACAGCATGATCACCATCAGGGGAGACCCGAAGAAAGCGCGAGAGTGCGAGGATGGAAATGCCGCCTTTGCTGAAGGCGTCTTGTACACCCAGGAGTACCAGGAGATCAAGAAGACCATAGATCCATATGAGATGCCCACGACAAAGAAGGAGGTGAAAAAGCCAAATACGGAGTTCAAGGCATCAGAAGAGACGGAGAAGACGCCGTTGAAGGATGATGACCCCTCCAAGGTAACCTAGATAGGAATAGGCCTAGATAGCACATAGGAAAGCGTGCTCGTCAAGTTCCTCCAAGAAAATCAAGATATCTTCGCATGGCAGCCATCTAACATGACCGGAGTACATAGGGAACTTGCCGAGCACTCTCTAAATTACACCCGAACGCTAAACCCGTGAAACAGTCCCTACGATGTTTTGGCGATGTAAAGCGTAAGGCAATAGCTAAGGAACTAGCCGGATTCATAGAAGAGGTCATCCATAATGTTTGGTTGGCCAACCCTGTAATGGTCCCTAAAAAGGACACCACTGATTTAAGGATGTGTGTTTATTATACTGCCTTGAACAAGGCTTGTCCCAAAGATCTATTCGCTCTGCCTAGAACTGATCAATTAATCGATTCTATGGCAGGCTCGAAACTCCTTTGTTTTCTCGACGCATACTCCGGTTATCACCAAATTCGGATGAAGGAATCGTATAAAATCAAAACTTCATTCGTAACCCCCTTCGGAACCTTCTGTTTTGTTACGATTCCCTTTGGGCTCAAGAACATAGGAGCTACGTACCAGCGCACTATGCAGCGTTGCCTCCACGACCAAATCAGACGCAATGTACATGCATATGTGGAGGACATTGTGGTGATGTCGAAAAAGAAGGAAACACTAATTTCCGACTTGGAGGAAATGTTCGCTAATCTATGAAATGTTTAACCCGAAGAAATGTTTCTTTGGAATCCCAGCCGGAAAAGTTTTAGGTTTCATCGTGTCTCAAAGAGGCATAGAGGTGAACTGCACAAAATCAAGGCTATACTCAATATTTCCAGGCCAACTCGCCTGAAGGACATTCAAAGACTAACTGGTTGCATTTCCAAAGTCAGTCGGTTTGTAATCCGGCTCGGTGAAAGAGTCGCACCACTATACAAGCTCTTGAAAAAGACCAAGAAATTCGTTTGGACTGATGAAGCTGAAGTTGCACTACAAGACTTGAAAGAAGTACTCTCATCTGCTCCTATCCTTGCAGCACTGGAACCAAGGGAACCAATGTTGCTCTATCTCGCTGCGACAAATAGGGTCGTCAGTGTCGTCATGGTGGTGGAGAGACCAGAGGAAAATCAGGAACACCTGGTGCAGCGTCCGACTTACTACCTTAGCGAGGGCCTAACTGAATCGAAGCAGCGGTATCCACACTACCAAAAGCTGGCTTACGGTGTGTTTTTTGCATCCCGTAAGTTACGGCATTATTTTCAGGAGCACCTAGTTACCGTGGTGAGCACAACTCCCATGAGAGATATTATCAATAACAGCGATGCTATAGGACGCGTCGCAAAATGGGGCATCGAGATTTCAGCTTTCGACATTGAGTACAAGCCTCGTACAACAATCAAATCCCGAATCCTCACTGACTTTGTCACTGATTGGACAGAGACAACAAAGAATATGACCCTACCAGAGTCCGAATACTAGACCTTGAATTTTGACGGGTCTAAAGCGCTCGGGGGCTCGGGGGCTGGCGTGGTACTCAAATCACCCCAAGGAGATAACTTTTCTATGTATTGCAGATACACTTCACGGCGATAAATAACATTGCCGAGTATGAAGCATTACTGCATGGAATCCAGATTGCTAAGGATATCAGCATCCGACGTTTTAATGTGTTATGGAGATTTGTATCTTGTTGCCCAACAAGTGTCAGATATCTGTCAGGCAAATAAGCACATGGCGGCATAGAGGGCTCTCGTGGATGAACTATCTAAATCGTTTGAAGGGTTTGAAGTTCAACACATCCCTCGAACAGGAAATGAGGAAGTAGATACACTATCTCGAATAGGCTTTGCCCGAAAAAAGTTCCCGAATGACGCTTTTTTAGAGCACCTCAAAGTTCCCTTTATAAAGGGAGTGGACGAGGAATATCCGACCAAATCCGACTCACCTTTAGTAGCAGTTCTGGCTGTAATTCCCAGCTGGACTCACCCTACCTTGATTTCTTGCTAGACAGAAAATTTACCCAAAGACGAGGTTTTGAGCCGACAGATCGTCCGACGAGAAAAATCCTACACTATAATTAGTGGCGAGCTCTATAAGCAGAGTGCATCTGGGTGTTTTCAGTGCTGTGTATCTCCTGAAGAAGGAGTAGAAATCTTACGAGAGATCCACGAAGGCGAGTGTGGTCACCACGCTGCAGCCAAATCTCTAGTGGCAAAAGCTTTCTGACACAGTTTTTTTCTAGCTTACAGCCAAGGCAGATGCCGAACGGCTGGTCAAGACGTGCAAGGGCTGCCAAAAATACGCCAAACAAGCTCACGTTCTGGCTGATCAGCTGCGAACAATACCTATAACATGGCCTTTTGTGGTCTGGGGGCTTGACATGGTAGGACCGTTTAAACGGGCTCCAAGTGGATTTACTCACCTCTTAGTGATGGTGGATAAATTCACCAAATGGATTGAGGCTAAACCCGTCACTAGTTGTGATGGAGCAATAGGCAGAAGATTTGTTGAGGATGTTATAATCCGATACGGTTATCCACATAGCATTTTCACGAACAACGGGAGTAACTTCTCTATGGGAGAACTTGCCGAATTCTGTAATGAACAAAATATCCCGCTTGACATTGCATCAGTCGCACATCTGCAAGCTAATGGACAAGTCGAAAGAGAAAATAGTTTAATCCTACAAGGCCTAAAACCAAGACTCGAAGCACCACTACGACGTGCTGCGGGGGCTTGGGCAGAGGAATTACCTTCTGTAATAGGGAGTTTACGAACAACTCCAAACAGGTCAACCGGATACACACCTTTCTTCTTAGTCTATGGCGCAGAAGCGGTTCTTCCTAGTGATTTGATTCACACTTCTCCTAGAGTGGCCGCGTATATGAAGAGGATGCCGAAATTTCTCGAAAAAATGATCTTGACTTAGTCGAAGAAGTTCGCGTCATTGCCGAGATGAGATCAACAACGTATCAGCAGAAGTTACGCAAGTATCATAGCCAGAGAGTCAGAAACCGATCTTTCAATAAGGGAAATTTGGTTCTCCGGCTTGTGCAGCAAAGAAAGCACAAACTTTCCCCAATATGGGAAGGGACATTTTTAGTTAGTAGAGTATTGCACAATGGTTCATACTACTTAACTGATATGTGGCCAGTCAAAGAAAGACTTGCTACTAAGAAGAGAAAGAGAGCTGGAGGCAGTACAAACCCGGATGAATTAGACAGACCATGGAATATTGCTCAGCTATGTCCCTTTTATTCTTAGTTTATCCTTCTTTGTAATCATATATGGGGACATGTTCAATGAGAAATAAATTGTTGGTTGCCTCAAAATCTTTCTGAGAAGTTTTTACAATCTTATTTCTGAATGATCATGTCACAGTCGAAAATCCCAGAATTCTTGAAAGTACTTTATGCTCATGTTTTTTATGGTCTAGATTTCCAATTCTAAAATTGCTACCTTCGGGTATAAATCTAAATTTTCTAGTCTATACTTTGGTTATTTGTCTAATTGCCAGATGCGGGCATTTTCCGAGTAATGAATTGTTGGTACTAGAAGCGGCTTTGTTTCCGAGTTTAAACTGGTTTAGCAATTGAGCTCCGTTGCTCGATAAAGTTTCCGTGCTAAAGGTTGGCTGGCTCACGAAAGGTACGAGGCGGAAAGCCAGATAAACAATAAGTATAGACAAAAACACAAGTGCTCATGCAAACATTTTCAGGCACATAATATTAAAGCCAAAAGTGCTGAATAGATAAAATAAAACTTAGCACTAGCAAAAGTATTATACTACTTAATTACATACCCCAAATTGTTTTCAGAATAACTCATTGTTATTTTTGATACTCTATGATGCAGGGGGAGAGGTACGAGCTGCTAGCTCGCTGGATACGTCAGCCTCATTTTGATAACGTTTCGAGATGCGTCAAATCCGATATGGTTTGATCATCGTCCGAAGCATCAGCTATTTCTTCGGAA
>CAJUXJ010001786.1:0-23477 GCA_910589775.1 Avena eriantha
ATTGACCATAGTTTTGGGGTTCAAGGGCGATTTACAACGAGCATGGACCCCATATAATGCTTGAGATTTATGACAAAAACTCGTTGTTTTCCTACTTTATGGATTTTTCATGAGCTATTGCATATATTTTGGGGTTCGAGGGCGATTTACAACGACCATAATACCAGATACATGTTTGAGATTCATGACAAAAAACTTGTCGGTTTTGCGCTTTATTTCCGATTTCATGAGCTATTTACCATAGTTTTGGGGTTCTAGGGCGATTTACAATAATCGTAAGACCTAATACGTTTTTTAGAGTTATTACCAAAAACTCGTCGTTTTCGCGCTTTATGGCCGTTTTCATGAGATATTGCCTATAGTTTTGGGGTTCTAGGGCGATTGGCAATGACATTAAGAATACATACATGTTTGACAGTTCTGACCAAAAACTCGTCGTTTTCACCCTTTATGGCCGTTTTCATGAGCTATTGCCCATAGTTTTTGGGTTCTAGGGAGATTTAACACGACCGTAAGACTAGATACATGTTTGAGAGTTATGACCAAAAACTTTGTTTTTCGTTGTGTACGTTTTCATGATCTATTTCGCTTAGTGTTTAGGGTTCTAGGGAGATTTATAATTACCGTTAGACCTATTACATTTTCAAGAGTTATGACGAAAAACTCGTCGTTTTCGCGCTTTATGGCCGTTTTCATGAACTATTGCCCATAGTTTTGGGATTCTAGGGCGATTGACAATGACTTAAGACTTGATACAAGTTTGAGATTTATGACCAAAAACTCGTCGTTTTCACCCTTTATGGCCGTTTTCATGAGCTATTGCCCATAGTTTTGGGGTTCTAGGGAGATTTAAACACGATCGTTATTCTAGATACATGTTTGAGAGTTATGACCAAAACTCGATGTTTTCGTTATATCGGTTTTCATGATCTATTTCCCTTAGTGGTCGGGTTCTAGGGCCATTTACAATGACCGTAAGACCTGATACATGTTTGAGAATTATAACCAAAACACGTTGTTATTGCGCTTTATAGGCCTTTTTCCTGAGCTATTGCCCATAGTTTTGGGGTTCGAGGGCCCATGTACAATGACCGTAAGGACCCGATACATGTTTGAGAGTCATGACCAAAAACTCATCATTTTCGAGCTATTACCCACAGTTTTGGGTTCTAGGGCGATTTACAACGACCGTAATGACCCATACCTTTTGAGAGTTATGACCAGAAACTCATCGTTTTCGTGCTACTACTTCCCTAGAGTTTTGGGCTTCTTGGGCAATTTACGATGACCGTAAGCCCCGATACATGTTTGAGATTTATGACCAAAAACTCGTCGTTTTTGCGATTTATGGCCATTTTCATAGCTATTGACCATAGTTTTAGGGGTTCAAGGGCGATTTACAACGAGCATGAGACCCCATATAATGCTTGAGATTGATGACAAAAGACTCGTTGTTTTCCTACTTTATGGATGTTTTCATGAGCTATTGCACTATAGTTTTGGGGGTTCGAGGGCGATTTACAACGACCATAAGACCAGATACATGTTTGAGAATTCATGACAAAAAACTTGTCGGTCCTTTTGCGCTTTATTTCTCGATTTCATGAGCTATTGACCATAGTTTTTGGGGTTCTAGGGCGATTTACAATAATCGTAAAGACCTAATACATTTTTTAGAGTTATGACCAAAATCTCGTCGTTTTCCGCGCTTTATGGCCGTTTTCCATGAGATATTGCCTATAGTTTTTGGGGTTCTAGGGCGATTGGCAATGACATTAAGAATACATACATGTTGACGAGTTCTGACCAAAAACTCGTCGTTTCACCTTTATGGCCGTTTTCATGAGCTATTGCCCATATTTTGGGGTTCTAGGGAGATTTAACACGACCGTAAGACTAGATACATGTTTGAGAGATATGACCAAAAACTTTGTTTTTTTTTGTTGTGTACGTTTTCATGATCTATTTCGCTTAGTGTTGGGGTTCTAGGGGGCGATTTACAACGACCGTATGACCTGATACGTGTTTGAGAGTTATGACCAAAAACTCATCGTTTTCGTGCTTTGTGGATGTTTTCATGAGCTACTGCCTAGAGTTTTGGGCTTCTTGGGCGATTTACAATGACCGTAAGCCCCGATACATGTTGACATTTATGACCAAAAACTCGTCGTTTTGCGATTTATGGCCATTTTCATGAGCTATTGACCATAGTTTTGGGGTTCAAGGGCGATTTACAACGAGCATGAGACCCCATATAATGCTTGAGATTTATGACAAAAGACCTCGTTGTTTTCCTACTTTATGGATGTTTTCATGAGTCTATTGCATATAGTTTTGGGGTTCGAGGGCGATTTTACAACGACCATAAGACCAGATACATGTTTGAGATTCATGACAAAAAACTTGTCGGTTTTGCGCTTTATTTCCGATTTCATGAGCTATTGACCATAGTTTTGGGTTCTAGGGCGATTTACAATAATCGTAAGACCTAATACATTTTTTAGAGTTATGACCAAAAACTCGTCGTTTTTCGCGCTTTATGGCCGTTTTCATGAGATATTGCCTATAGTTTTGGGATTCTAGGGCAATTGGCAATGACATTAAGAATGATACATGTTTGAGAGTTCTGACCAAAACTCGTCGTTTTCACCCTTTACGACCGTTTTCATGAGCTATTGCCCATAGTTTTGGGGTTCTAGGGAGATTTAACATGACCGTAAGACATAGATACATGTTTGAGAGTTATGACCAAAAACTTTGTTGTTTTCGTTATGTCTATTTTCATGATCTATTTCCCTTAGTTTTGAGATTCTAGGGAGATTTATAATTACCGTAAGACCTATTACATTTCAAGAGTTATGACCAAAAACTCGTCGTTTTCGCGCTTTATGGCCGTTTTCATGAACTATTGCCCATAGTTTTGGGATTCTAGGGCGATTGACAATGACATTAAGACTTGATACAAGTTTGAGATTTATGACCAAAAACTCGTCGTTTTCACCCTTTATGGCCGTTTTCATGAGCTATTGCCCATAGTTTTGGGGTTCTAGGGAGATTTAACACGATCGTTATTCTAGATACATGTTTGAGAGTTATGACCAAAACTCGATGTTTTCGTTATATCGTTTTCATGATCTATTTCCCTTAGTGGTCGGGTTCTAGGGCAATTTACAATGACCGTAAAGACCCTAATACATGTTTGAGAATTATAACCAAAAACACGTGTTATTGCGCTTTATGGCCTTTTTCCTGAGCTATTGCCCATAGTTTTGGGGTTCGAGGGCCATGTACAATGACCGTAAGACCCGATACATGTTTGAGAGTCATGACCAAAAACTCATCATTTTCGAGCTATACCCACAGTTTTGGGGGTTCTAGGGCGATTTACAACGACCGTATGACCCAATACGTTTTTGAGAGTTATGACCAAAAACTCATCGTTTTCGTGCTACTTCCTAGAGTTTTGGGCTTCTTGGGCAATTTACGATGACCGTAAGCCCCGATACATGTTGAGATTTATGACCAAAAACTCGTCGTTTTTTGCGATCTATGGCCATTTTCATAAGCTAATTGACCATAGTTTTGGGGTTCAAGGGCGATTTACAACGAGCATGAGACCCCATATAATGCTTGAGATTATGACAAAAGACTCGTTGTTTTCCTACTTTATGGATGTTTTCATGAGCTATTGCATATAGTTTTGGGTTCGAGGGCGATTTACAACGACCATAAGACCAGATACATGTTTGAGATTCATGACAAAAAACTTGTCGGTTTTGCGCTTTATTTCCGATTTCATGAGCTATTGACCATAGTTTTGGGGTTCTAGGGCGATTTACAATAATCGTAAGACCTAATACATTTTTTAGAGTTATGACCAAAATCTCGTCGTTTTCGCGCTTTATGGCCGTTTTCATGAGATATTGCCTATAGTTTTGGGGTTCTAGGGCGATTGGCAATGACATTAAGAATACATACATGTTTGAGAGTTCTGACCAAAAACTCGTCGTTTTCACCCTTTATGGCCGTTTTTCATGAGCTATTGCCGATAGTTTTGGGGTTCTAGGGAGATTTAACACGACCGTAAGACTAGATACATGTTTGAGAGATATGACCAAAAAGCATTGTTTTTTTTCGTTGTGTACGTTTTCATGATCTATTTCGCTTAGTGTTGGGGTTCTAGGGCGATTTACAACGACCGTATGACCTGATACGTGTTTGAGAGTTATGACCAAAAACTCATCGTTTTCGTGCTTTGTGGATGTTTTCATGAGCTACTGCCTAGAGTTTTGGGCTTCTTGGGCGATTTACAATGACCGTAAGCCCCGATACATGTTTGACATTTATGACCAAAACTCGTCGTTTTTGCGATTTATGGCCATTTTCATGAGCTATTGACCATAGTTTTGGGGTTCAAGGGTGAGTTACAACGAGCATGAGACCCCATATAATGCTTGAGATTTATGACAAAAGACTCGTTTTTCCTACTTTATGGATGTTTTCATGAGCTATTGCATATAGTTTTGGGGTTCGAGGGCGATTTACAACGACCATAAGACCAGATACATGTTTGAGCTTCATGACAAAAAACTTGTCGGATTTGCGCTTATTTCCGATTTCATGAGCTATTGACCATAGTTTTGGGGTTCTAGGGCGATTTACAATAATCGTAAGACCTAATACATTTTTTAGAGTTATGACCAAAAACTCGTCGTTTTCGCGCTTTATGGCCGTTTCATGAGATATTGCCTATAGGTTTTGGGGTTCTAGGGCAATTGGCAATGACATTAAGAAATTGATACATGTTTGAGAGTTCTGACCAAAAACTCGTCGTTTTCACCCTTTATGACCGTTTTCATGAGCTATTGCCCATAGTTTTGGGGTTCTAGGGAGATTTAACACGACCGTAAGACTAGATACATGTTTGAGAGATATGACCAAAAACTTTGTTGTTTTGTTGTGTAGTTTCATGATCTATTTCGCTTAGTGATTGGATTCTAGGGGCGATTTACTAACTACCGTAAGACCTGATACATGTTTGAGAGTTATGACCAAAAACTCATCGTTTTCGTGCTTTGTGCGATGGTTTTCATGAGCTACTGCCTAGAGTTTTGGGCTTCTTGGGCGATTTACAATGATCGTAAGCCCCGATACATGTTTGACATTTATGACAAAAACTCGTCGTTTTTGTGATTTATGGGCCATTTTGATGAGCTATTGACCATAGTTTTGGGGTTCAAGGGCGATTTACAACGAGCATGAGACCCCATATAATGCTTGAGATTTATGACAAAAGACTCGTTGTTTTCCTACTTTATGGATGTTTTCATGAGCTATTGCATATAGTTTTGGGGGTTCGAGGGCGATTTACAACGACCATAAGACCAGATACATGTTTGAGATTCATGACAAAAAACTTGTCGATTTTGCGCTTTATTTCCGATTTCATGAGCTATTGACCATAGTTTTGGGGTTCTAGGGCGATTTACAATAATCGTAAGACCTAATACATTTTTTAGAGTTATGACCAAAATCTCGTCGTTTTCGCGCTTTATGGCCGTTTTCAAGAGATATTGCCTATAGTTTTGGGGTTCTAGGGCGATTGGCAATGACATTAAGAATTGAATACATGTTTGAGAGTTCTGACCAAAAACTCGTCGTTTTCACCCTTTATGGCCGTTTTCATGAGCTATTGCCCATAGTTTTGGGGTTCTAGGGAGATTTAACACGACCGTAAGACTAGATACATGTTTGAGAGATATGACCAAAAACTTTGTTTTTTTGTTGTGTACGTTTTCATGATCTATTTCGCTTAGTGTTGGGGTTCTAGGGCGATTTACAACGACCGTATGACCTGATACGTGTTTGAGAAGTTATGACCAAAAACTCATCGTTTTCGTGCTTTGTGGATGTTTTCATGAGCTACTGCCTAGAGTTTTGGGCTTCTTGGGCGATTTACAATGATCGTAAGCCCTGATACATGTTTGACATTTATGACCAAAAACTCGTCGTTTTTGTGATTTATGGGCCATTTTTGTGAGGTATTGACCATAGTTTTTGGGGTTCAAGGGCGATTTACAACGAGCATGAGACCCCATATAATGCTTGAGATTTATGACAAAAGACTCGTTGTTTTCCTACTTTATGGATGTTTTCATGAGCTATTGCATATAGTTTTGGGGTTCGAAGGGCGATTTACAACGACCATAAGACCAGATACATGTTTGAGATTCATGACAAAAAACTTGTCGGTTTTTGCGCTTTATTTCCGATTTCATGAGCTATTGACCATAGTTTTGGGGTTCTAGGGGCGATTTACAATAATCGTAAGACCTAATACATTTTTTAGAGTTATGACCAAAACTCGTCGTTTTCGCGCTTTATGGCCGTTTTCATGAGATATTGCCTATAGTTTTGGGGTTCTAGGGCGATTGGCAATGACATTAAGAATTGCATACATGTTTGAGAGTTCTGACCAAAAACTCGTCGTTTTCACCCTTTATGGCCGTTTTCATGAGCTATTGCCCATAGTTTTGGGGTTCTAGGGAGATTTAACACGACCGTAAAGACTAGATACATGTTGAGAGTATATGACCAAAAACATTGTTTTTTCGTTGTGTACGTTTCATGATCTATTTCGCTTAGTGTTAGGGTCTAGGGAGATTTATAATTACCGTACCGAGACCTATTACATTTTCAAGAGTTATGACGAAAAACTCGTCGTTTTCGCGCTTTATGGCCGTTTTCATGAACTATTGCCCATAGTTTTGGGATTCTAGGGCGATTGACAATGACGTTAAGACTTGATACAAGTTTGAGATTTATGACCAAAAACTCGTCGTTTTCACCCTTTATGGCCGTTTTCATGAGCTATTGCCCATAGTTTTGGGGTTCTAGGGAGATTAAACACGATCGTTATTCTAGATACATGTTTGAGAGTTATGACCAAAAAACTCGCTGTTTTCGTTATATCGGTTTTCATGATCTATTTCCCTTAGTGTTGGGGTTCTAGGGCGATTTACAATGACCGTAAGACCTGATACATGTTTGAGAATTATGACAAAAAACTTGTCGGTTTTGCGCTTTATTTCCGATTTCATGAGCTATTGACCATAGTTTTGGGGTTCTAGGGCGATTACAATAATCGTAAGACCTAATACATTTTTTAGAGTTATGACCAAAATCTCGTCGTTTTCGCGCTTTATGGCCGTTTCATGAGATATTGCCTATAGTTTTGGGTTCTAGGGCGATTGGCAAATGACATTAAGAATACATACATGTTTGACAGTTCTGACCAAAAACTCGTCGTTTTCACCCTTTATGGCCGTTTTCACGAGCTATTGCCCATAGTTTTGGGGTTCTAGGGAGATTTAACACGACCGTAAGACTAGATACATGTTTGAGAGATATGACAAAAACATTGTTTTTTCGTTGTGTACGTTTTCATGATCTATTTGGCTTAGTGTTGGGGTTCTAGGGCGATTTACAACGACCGTATGACCCTGATACGTGTTTTGAGAGTTATGACCAAAAACTCATCGTTTTCGTGCTTTGTGGATGTTTTCATGAGCTACTGCCTAGAGTTTGGGCTTCTTGGGCGATTTACAATGACCGTAAGCCCCGATACATGTTTGACATTTATGACCAAAAACTCGTCGTTTTTGCGATTTATGGCCATTTTCATGAGCTATTGACCATAGTTTTGGGGTTCAAGGCGATTTACAACGAGCATGAGACCCCATATAATGCTTGAGATTTATGACAAAAGACTCGTTGTTTTCCTACTTTATGGATGTTTCATGAGCTATTGCATATAGTTTTGGGGTTCGAGGGCGATTTACAACGACCATAAGACCAGATACATGTTTGAGATTCATGACAAAAAACCTTGTCGGTTTTGCGCTTTATTTCCGATTTCATGAGCTATTGACCATAGTTTTGGGGTTCTAGGGCGATTTACAATAATCGTAAGACCTAATACATTTTTTAGAGTTATGACCAAAACTCGTCGTTTTCGCGCTTTATGGCCGTTTTCATGAGATATTGCCTATAGTTTTGGGATTCTAGGGCGAATTGGCAATGACATTAAGAATTGATACATGTTTGAGAGTTCTGACCAAAAACTCGTCGTTTTCACCCTTTACGACCGTTTT
This sequence comes from Avena eriantha, assembly GCA_910589775.1. Classification (NCBI taxonomy): domain Eukaryota; kingdom Viridiplantae; phylum Streptophyta; class Magnoliopsida; order Poales; family Poaceae; genus Avena; species Avena eriantha. The sequence continues at coordinate 8,154 of CAJUXJ010001786.1, forward strand.
CATGAGCTATTGCCCATAGTTTTGGGGTTCTAGGGAGATTTAACATGACCGTAAGACTAGATACATGTTTGAGAGTTATGACCAAAAACTTTGTTGTTTTCGTTATGTCTATTTTCATGATCTATTTCCCTTAGTTTTGAGATTCTAGGGAGATTTATAATTACCGTAAGACCTATTACATTTTCAAGAGTTATGACCAAAAACTCGTCGTTTTCGCGCTTTATGGCCGTTTTCATGAACTATTGCCCATAGTTTTGGGATTCTAGGGCGATTGACAATGACATTAAGACTTGATACAAGTTTGAGATTTATGACCAAAAACTCGTCGTTTTCACCCTTATGGCCGTTTTCATGAGCTATTGCCCATAGTTTTGGGGTTCTAGGGAGATTTAACACGATCGTTATTCTAGATACATGTTTGAGAGTTATGACCAAAAACTCGATGTTTTCGTTATATCGGTTTTCATGATCTATTTCCCTTAGTTTCGGGTTCTAGGGCAATTTACAATGACCGTAAGACCTAACATGTTTGAGAATTATAACCAAAAACACGTTGTTATTGCGCTTTATGGCCGATTTCCTGAGCTATTGCCCATAGTTTTGGGGTTCGAGGGCCATGTACAATAATCGTAAGACCTAATACATTTTTGAGAGTTATGACCAAAACTCGTCGTTTTCGCGCTTTATGGCCGTTTTCATGAGATATTGCCTATAGTTTTGGGATTCTAGGGCGATTGGCAATGACATTAAGAATTGATACGTTTTTGAGAGTTCTGACCAAAAACTCGTCGTTTTCGTGCTACTTCCTAGAGTTTTGGGGTTCTAGGGAGATTTAACATGACCGTAAGACTAGATACATGTTTGAGAGTTATGACCAAAAACTTTGTTTTTTTCGTTATGTCTATTTTCATGATCTATTTCCCTTAGTTTTGAGATTCTAGGGAGATTTATAATTACCGTAAGACCTATTACATTTTCAAGAGTTATGACCAAAAACTCGTCGTTTTCGCGCTTTATGGCCGTTTTCATGAACTATTGCCCATAGTTTTGGGATTCTAGGGCGATTGACAATGACATTAAGACTTGATACAAGTTTGAGATTTATGACCAAAAACTCGTCGTTTTCACCCTTTATGGCCGTTTTCATGAGCTATTGCCCATAGTTTTGGGGTTCTAGGGAGATTTAACACGATCGTTATTCTAGATACATGTTTGAGAGTTATGACCAAAACTCGCTGTTTTCGTTATATCGGTTTTTCATGATCTATTTCCCTAGTGTTTGGGTTCTAGGGCGATTTACAATGACCGTAAGACCTGATACATGTTTGAGAATTATGTACCAAAAACACGTTGTTATTGCGCTTTATGGCCTTTTTCCCGAGCTATTGCCCATAGTTTTGGGGTTCAAGGGCGATGTACAACGACTGTAAGACCCGATACATGTTTGAGAGTCATGACCAAAAACTCATCATTTTCGAGCTATTACGCACAGTTTTGGGGTTCTAGGGCGATTTACAACGACCGTATGACCCAATACGTGTTTGAGAGTTATGACCAAAAACTCATCGTTTTCGTGCTTTGTGGATGTTTTCATGAGCTACTGCCTAGAGTTTTGGGCTTCTTGGGCGATTTACAATGACCGTAAGCCCCGATACATGTTTGACATTTATGACCAAAAACTCGTCGTTTTTGCGATTTATGGCCATTTTCATGAGCTATTGACCATAGTTTTGGGGTTCAAGGGCGATTTACAACGAGCATGAGACCCCATATAATGCTTGAGATTTATGAGCAAATACTCGTTGTTTCCTACTTTATGGATGTTTTCATGAGCTATTGCATATAGTTTTGGGGTTCGAGGGCGATTTACAACGACCATAAGACCAGATACATGTTTGAGATTCATGACAAAAAACTTGTCGGTTTTGCGCTTTATTTCCGATTTCATGAGCTATTGACCATAGTTTTGGGGTTCTAGGGCGATTTACAATAATCGTAAGACCTAATACATTTTTTAGAGTTATGACCAAAAACTCGTCGTTTTCGCGCTTTATGGCCGTTTTCATGAGATATTGCCTATAGTTTTGGGATTCTAGGGCGATTGGCAATGACATTAAGAATTGATACATGTTTGAGAGTTCTGACCAAAAACTCGTCGTTTTCACCCTTTACGACCGTTTTCATGAGCTATTGCCCATAGTTTTGGGGTTCTAGGGAGATTTAACATGACCGTAAGACTAGATACATGTTTGAGAGTTATGACCAAAAACTTTGTTGTTTTCGTTATGTCTATTTTCATGATCTATTTCCCTTAGTTTTGAGATTCTAGGGAGATTTATAATTACCGTAAGACCTATTACATTTTCAAGAGTTATGACCAAAAACTCGTCGTTTTCGCGCTTTATGGCCGTTTTCATGAACTATTGCCCATAGTTTTGGGATTCTAGGGCGATTGACAATGACATTAAGACTTGATACAAGTTTGAGATTTATGACCAAAAACTCGTCGTTTTCACCCTTTATGGCCGTTTTCATGAGCTATTGCCCATAGTTTTGGGGTTCTAGGGAGATTTAACACGATCGTTATTCTAGATACATGTTTGAGAGTTATGACCAAAAACTCGATGTTTTCGTTATATCGGTTTTCATGATCTATTTCCCTTAGTGTTTGGGTTCTAGGGCGATTTACAATGACCGTAAGACCTGATACATGTTTGAGAATTATAACCAAAAACACGTTGTTATTGCGCTTTATGGCCTTTTTCCTGAGCTATTGCCCATAGTTTTGGGGTTCAAGGGCGATGTACAACGACCTGTAAGACCCGATACATGTTTGAGAGTCATGACCAAAAACTCATCATTTTCGAGCTATTACCCACAGTTTTGGGGTTCTAGGGCGATTTACAACGACCGTATGACCCAATACGTGTTTGAGAGTTATGACCAAAAACTCATCGTTTTCGTGCTTTGTGATGTTTTCATGAGCTACTTCCTAGAGTTTTGGGCTTCTTGGGCGATTTACAATGACCGTAAGCCCCGATACATGTTTGAGCATTTATGACCAAAAACTCGTCGTTTTTGCGATTTATGGCCATTTTCATGAGCTATTGACCATAGTTTTGGGGTTCAAGGGCGATTTACAACGAGCATGAGACCCCATATAATGCTTGAGATTTATGACAAAAGACTCGTTGTTTTCCTACTTTATGGATGTCTTTCATGAGCTATTGCATATAGTTTTGGGGTTCGAGGGCGATTTACAACGACCATAAGACCAGATACATGTTTGAGATTCATGACAAAAAACTTGTCGGTTTTGCGCTTTATTTCCGATTTCATGAGCTATTGACCATAGTTTTGGGGTTCTAGGGCGATTTACAATAATCGTAAGACCTAATACATTTTTTAGAGTTATGACCAAAACTCGTCGTTTTCGCGCTTTATGGCCGTTTTCATGAGATATTGCCTATAGTTTTGGGATTCTAGGGCGATTGGCAATGACATTAAGAATTGATACATGTTTGAGAGTTCTGACCAAAAACTCGTCGTTTTCACCCTTTACGACCGTTTTCATGAGCTATTGCCCATAGTTTTGGGGTTCTAGGGAGATTTAACATGACCGTAAGACTAGATACATGTTTGAGAGTTATGACCAAAAACTTTGTTGTTTTCGTTATGTCTATTTTCATGATCTATTTCCCTTAGTTTTGAGATTCTAGGGAGATTTATAATGACCGTAAGACCTATTACATTTTCAAGAGTTATGACCAAAAACTCGTCGTTTTCGCGCTTTATGGCCGTTTTCATGAACTATTGCCCATAGTTTTGGGATTCTAGGGCGATTGACAATGACATTAAGACTTGATACAAGTTTGAGATTTATGACCAAAAACTCGTCGTTTTCACCCTTTATGGCCGTTTTCATGAGCTATTGCCCATAGTTTTGGGGTTCTAGGGAGATTTAACACGATCGTTATTCTAGATACATGTTTGAGAGTTATGACCAAAAACTCGCTGTTTTTGTTATATCGGTTTTCATGATCTATTTCCCTTAGTGTTTGGGTTCTAGGGCGATTTACAATGACCGTAAGACCTGATACCTGTTTGAGAATTATGACCAAAAACACGTTGTTATTGCGCTTTATGGCCTTTTTCCTGAGCTATTGCCCATAGTTTTGGGGTTCAAGGGCGATGTACAACGACTGTAAGACCCGATACATGTTTGAGAGTCATGACCAAAAACTCATCATTTTCGAGCTATTACCCACAGTTTTGGGGTTCTAGGTCGATTTACAACGACCGTAAGACCCAATACGTGTTTGAGAGTTATGACCAAAAACTCATCGTTTTCGTGCTTTGTGGATGTTTTCATGAGCTACTGCCTAGAGTTTTGGGCTTCTTGGGCGATTTACAATGACCGTAAGCCCCGATACATGTTTGACATTTATGACCAAAAACTCGTCGTTTTTTGCGATTTATGGCCATTTTCATAAGCTATTGACCATAGTTTTGGGGTTCAAGGGCGATTTACAACGAGCATGAGACCCCATATAATGCTTGAGATTTATGACAAAAGACTCGTTGTTTTCCTACTTTATGGATGTTTTCATGAGCTATTGCATATAGTTTTGGGGTTCGAGGGCGATTTACAACGACCATAAGACCAGATACATGTTTGAGATTCATGACAAAAAACTTGTCGGTTTTGCGCTTTATTTCCGATTTCATGAGCTATTGACCATAGTTTTGGGGTTCTAGGGCGATTTACAATAATCGTAAGACCTAATACATTTTTTAGAGTTATGACCAAAATCTCGTCGTTTTCGCGCTTTATGGCCGTTTTCATGAGATATTGCCTATAGTTTTGGGGTTCTAGGGCGATTGGCAATGACATTAAGAATACATACATGTTTGAGAGTTCTGACCAAAAACTCGTCGTTTTCACCCTTTATGGCCGTTTTCATGAGCTATTGCCCATAAGTTTTGGGGTTCTAGGGAGATTTAACACGACCGTAAGACTAGATACATGTTTGAGAGATATGACCAAAAACTTTGTTTTTTTTGTTGTGTACGTTTTCATGATCTATTTCGCTTAGTGTTGGGGTTCTAGGGCGATTTACAACGACCGTATGACCTGATACGTGTTTGAGAGTTATGACCAAAAACTCATCGTTTTCGTGCTTTGTGGATGTTTTCATGAGCTACTGCCTAGAGTTTTGGGCTTCTTGGGCGATTTACAATGACCGTAAGCCCCGATACATGTTTGACATTTATGACCAAAAACTCGTCGTTTTTGCGATTTATGGCCATTTTCATGAGCTATTGACCATAGTTTTGGGGTTCAAGGGCGATTTACAACGAGCATGAGACCCCATATAATGCTTGAGATTTATGACAAAAGACTCGTTGTTTTCCTACTTTATGGATGTTTTCATGAGCTATTGCATATAGTTTTGGGGTTCGAGGGGCGATTTACAACGACCATAAGACCAGATACATGTTTGAGATTCATGACAAAAAACTTGTCGGTTTTGCGCTTTATTTCCGATTTCATGAGCTATTGACCATAGTTTTGGGGTTCTAGGGCGATTTACAATAATCGTAAGACCTAATACATTTTTTAGAGTTATGACCAAAAACTCGTCGTTTTCGCGCTTTATGGCCGTTTTCATGAGATATTGCCTATAGTTTTGGGATTCTAGGGCGATTGGCAATGACATTAAGAATTGATACATGTTTGAGAGTTCTGACCAAAAACTCGTCGTTTTCACCCTTTACGACCGTTTTCATGAGCTATTGCCCATAGTTTTGGGGTTCTAGGGAGATTTAACATGACCGTAAGACTAGATACATGTTTGAGAGTTATGACCAAAAACTTTGTTGTTTTCGTTATGTCTATTTTCATGATCTATTTCCCTTAGTTTTGAGATTCTAGGGAGATTTATAATTACCGTAAGACCTATTACATTTTCAAGAGTTATGACCAAAAACTCGTCGTTTTCGCGCTTTATGGCCGTTTTCATGAACTATTGCCCATAGTTTTGGGATTCTAGGGCGATTGACAATGACATTAAGACTTGATACAAGTTTGAGATTTATGACCAAAAACTCGTCGTTTTCACCCTTTATGGCCGTTTTCATGAGCTATTGCCCATAGTTTTGGGGTTCTAGGGAGATTTAACACGATCGTTATTCTAGATACATGTTTGAGAGTTATGACCAAAAACTCGCTGTTTTTGTTATATCGGTTTTCATGATCTATTTCCCTTAGTGTTTGGGTTCTAGGGCGATTTACAATGACCGTAAGACCTGATACCTGTTTGAGAATTATGACCAAAAACACGTTGTTATTGCGCTTTATGGCCTTTTTCCTGAGCTATTGCCCATAGTTTTGGGGTTCAAGGGCGATGTACAACGACTGTAAGACCCGATACATGTTTGAGAGTCATGACCAAAAACTCATCATTTTCGAGCTATTACCCACAGTTTTGGGGTTCTAGGGCGATTTACAACGACCGTATGACCCAATACGTGTTTGAGAGTTATGACCAAAAACTCATCGTTTTCGTGCTTTGTCGATGTTTTCATGAGCTACTTCCTAGAGTTTTGGGCTTCTTGGGCGATTTACAATGACCGTAAGCCCCGATACATGTTTGAGCATTTATGACCAAAAACTCGTCGTTTTTGCGATTTATGGCCATTTTCATGAGCTATTGACCATAGTTTTGGGGTTCAAGGGCGATTTACAACGAGCATGAGACCCCATATAATGCTTGAGATTTATGACCAAATACTCGTTGTTTTCCTACTTTATGGACTGTTTCATGAGCTATTGCATATAGTTTTGGGGTTCGAGGGGCGATTTACAACGACCATAAGACCAGATACATGTTTGAGATTCATGACAAAAAACTTGGCGGTTTTGCGCTTTATTTCCGATTTCATGAGCTATTGACCATAGTTTTGGGGTTCTAGGGCGATTTACAATAATCGTAAGACCTAATACATTTTTTAGAGTTATGACCAAAAACTCGTCGTTTTCGCGCTTTATGGCCGTTTTCATGAGATATTGCCTATAGTTTTGGGATTCTAGGGCGATTGGCAAGTGACATTAAGAATTGATACATGTTTGAGAGTTCTGACCAAAAACTCGTCGTTTTCACCCTTTATGACCGTTTTCATGAGCTATTGCCCATAGTTTTGGGGTTCTAGGGAGATTTAACATGACCGTAAGACTAGATACATGTTTGAGAGTTATGACCAAAAACTTTGTTGTTTTCGTTATGTCTATTTTCATGATCTATTTCCCTTAGTTTTGGGATTCTAGGGAGATTTATAATGACCGTAAGACCTATTACATTTTCAAGAGTTATGACCAAAAACTCGTCGTTTTCGCGCTTTATGGCCGTTTTCATGAACTATTGCCCATAGTTTTGGGATTCTAGGGCGATTGACAATGACATTAAGACTTGATACAAGTTTGAGATTTATGACCAAAAACTCGTCGTTTTCACCCTTTATGGCCGTTTTCATGAGCTATTGCCCATAGTTTTGGGGTTCTAGGGAGATTTAACACGATCGTTATTCTAGATACATGTTTGAGAGTTATGACCAAAAACTCGCTGTTTTTGTTATATCGGTTTTCATGATCTATTTCCCTTAGTGTTTGGGTTCTAGGGCGATTTACAATGACCGTAAGACCTGATACCCGTTTGAGAATTATGACCAAAAACACGTTGTTATTGCGCTTTATGGCCTTTTTCCTGAGCTATTGCCCATAGTTTTGGGGTTCAAGGGCGATGTACAACGACTGTAAGACCCGATACATGTTTGAGAGTCATGACCAAAAACTCATCATTTTCGAGCTATTACCCACAGTTTTGGGGTTCTAGGTCGATTTACAACGACCGTAAGACCCAATACGTGTTTGAGAGTTATGACCAAAAACTCATCGTTTTCGTGCTTTGTGGATGTTTTCATGAGCTACTGCCTAGAGTTTTGGGCTTCTTGGGCGATTTACAATGACCGTAAGCCCCGATACATGTTTGACATTTATGACCAAAAACTCGTCGTTTTTGCGATTTATGGCCATTTTCATGAGCTATTGACCATAGTTTTGATGTTCAAGGGCGATTTACAACGAGCATGAGACCCCATATAATGCTTGAGATTTATGCCCAAAGACTCGTTGTTTTCCTACTTTATGGACGTCTTCATGAGCTAATGCCTATCGTTTTGGGGTTCGAGGGGGATTTACAACGACCAAAAGACCAGATACATGTTTGAGATTTATGACAAAAAACTTGGCGGTTTTGCGCTTTATTTCCGTTTTCATGAGCTATTGACCATAGTTTTGGGGTTCTAGGGCGATTTACAATAATCGTAAGACCTAATACATTTTTTAGAGTTATGACCAAAAACTCGTCGTTTTCGCGCTTTATGGCCGTTTTCATGAGATATTGCCTATAGTTTTGGGATTCTAGGGCGATTGGCAAGTGACATTAAGAATTGATACATGTTTGAGAGTTCTGACCAAAAACTCGTCGTTTTCACCCTTTATGACCGTTTTCATGAGCTATTGCCCATAGTTTTGGGGTTCTAGGGAGATTTAACATGACCGTAAGACTAGATACATGTTTGAGAGTTATGACCAAAAACTTTGTTGTTTTCGTTATGTCTATTTTCATGATCTATTTCCCTTAGTTTTGGGATTCTAGGGAGATTTATAATGACCGTAAGACCTATTACATTTTCAAGAGTTATGACCAAAAACTCGTCGTTTTCGCGCTTTATGGCCGTTTTCATGAACTATTGCCCATAGTTTTGGGATTCTAGGGCGATTGACAATGACATTAAGACTTGATACAAGTTTGAGATTTATGACCAAAAACTCGTCGTTTTCACCCTTTATGGCCGTTTTCATGAGCTATTGCCCATAGTTTTGGGGTTCTAGGGAGATTTAACACGATCGTTATTCTAGATACATGTTTGAGAGTTATGACCAAAAACTCGCTGTTTTTGTTATATCGGTTTTCATGATCTATTTCCCTTAGTGTTTGGGTTCTAGGGCGATTTACAATGACCGTAAGACCTGATACCTGTTTGAGAATTATGACCAAAAACACGTTGTTATTGCGCTTTATGGCCTTTTTCCTGAGCTATTGCCCATAGTTTTGGGGTTCAAGGGCGATGTACAACGACTGTAAGACCCGATACATGTTTGAGAGTCATGACCAAAAACTCATCATTTTCGAGCTATTACCCACAGTTTTGGGGTTCTAGGGTCGATTTACAACGACCGTAAGGACCCAATACGTGTTTGAGAGTTATGACCAAAAACTCATCGTTTTCGTGCTTTGTGGATGTTTTCATGAGCTACTGCCTAGAGTTTTGGGCTTCTTGGGCGATTTACAATGACCGTAAGCCCCGATACATGTTTGACATTTATGACCAAAAACTCGTCGTTTTTGCGATTTATGGCCATTTTCATGAGCTATTGACCATAGTTTTGATGTTCAAGGGCGATTTACAACGAGCATGAGACCCCATATAATGCTTGAGATTTATGACAAAAGACTCGTTGTTTTCCTACTTTATGGATGTTTTCATGAGCTATTGCATATAGTTTTGGGGTTCGAGGGCGATTTACAACGACCATAAGACCAGATAGATGTTTGAGATTCATGACAAAAAACTTGTCGGTTTTGCGCTTTATTTCCGATTTCATGAGCTATTGACCATAGTTTTGGGGTTCTAGGGCGATTTACAATAATCGTAAGACCTAATACATTTTTTAGAGTTATGACCAAAATCTCGTCGTTTTCGCGCTTTATGGCCGTTTTCATGAGATATTGCCTATAGTTTTGGGGTTCTAGGGCGATTGGCAATGACATTAAGAATACATACATGTTTGACAGTTCTGACCAAAAACTCGTCGTTTTCACCCTTTATGGCCGTTTTCATGAGCTATTGCCCATAGTTTTGGGGTTCTAGGGAGATTTAACACGACCGTAAGACTAGATACATGTTTGAGAGATATGACCAAAAACTTTGTTTTTTTTGTTGTGTACGTTTTCATGATCTATTTCGCTTAGTGTTGGGGTTCTAGGGCGATTTACAACGACCGTATGACCTGATACGTGTTTGAGAGTTATGACCAAAAACTCATCGTTTTCGTGCTTTGTGGATGTTTTCATGAGCTACTGCCTAGAGTTTTGGGCTTCTTGGGCGATTTACAATGATCGTAAGCCCCGATACATGTTTGACATTTATGACCAAAAACTCGTCGTTTTTGTGATTTATGGCCATTTTTGTGAGGTATTGACCATAGTTTGGGGTTCAAGGGCGATTTACAACGAGCATGAGACCCCATATAATGCTTGAGATTTATGACAAAAGACTCGTTGTTTTCCTACTTTATGGATGTTTTCATGAGCTATTGCATATAGTTTTGGGGTTCGAGGGCGATTTACAACGACCATAAGACCAGATACATGTTTGAGATTCATGACAAAAAACTTGTCGGTTTTGCGCTTTATTTCCGATTTCATGAGCTATTGACCATAGTTTTGGGGTTCTAGGGCGATTTACAATAATCGTAAGACCTAATACATTTTTTAGAGTTATGACCAAAAACTCGTCGTTTTCGCGCTTTATGGCCGTTTTCATGAGATATTGCCTATAGTTTTGGGATTCTAGGGCGATTGGCAAGTGACATTAAGAATTGATACATGTTTGAGAGTTCTGACCAAAAACTCGTCGTTTTCACCCTTTATGACCGTTTTCATGAGCTATTGCCCATAGTTTTGGGGTTCTAGGGAGATTTAACATGACCGTAAGACTAGATACATGTTTGAGAGTTATGACCAAAAACTTTGTTGTTTTCGTTATGTCTATTTTCATGATCTATTTCCCTTAGTTTTGGATTCTAGGGAGATTTATAATGACCGTAAGACCTATTACATTTTCAAGAGTTATGACCAAAAACTCGTCGTTTTCGCGCTTTATGGCCGTTTTCATGAACTATTGCCCATAGTTTTGGGATTCTAGGGCGATTGACAATGACATTAAGACTTGATACAAGTTTGAGATTTATGACCAAAAACTCGTCGTTTTCACCCTTTATGGCCGTTTTCATGAGCTATTGCCCATAGTTTTGGGGTTCTAGGGAGATTTAACACGATCGTTATTCTAGATACATGTTTGAGAGTTATGACCAAAAACTCGCTGTTTTTGTTATATCGGTTTTCATGATCTATTTCCCTTAGTGTTTGGGTTCTAGGGCGATTTACAATGACCGTAAGACCTGATACATGTTTGAGAATTATGACCAAAAACACGTTGTTATTGCGCTTTATGGCCTTTTTCCTGAGCTATTGCCCATAGTTTTGGGGTTCAAGGGCGATGTACAACGACTGTAAGACCCGATACATGTTTGAGAGTCATGACCAAAAACTCATCATTTTCGAGCTATTACCCACAGTTTTGGGGTTCTAGGGCGATTTACAACGACCGTAAGACCCAATACGTGTTTGAGAGTTATGACCAAAAACTCATCGTTTTCGTGCTTTGTGGATGTTTTCATGAGCTACTGCCTAGAGTTTTGGGCTTCTTGGGCGATTTACAATGACCGTAAGCCCCGATACATGTTTGACATTTATGACCAAAAACTCGTCGTTTTTGCGATTTATGGCCATTTTCATGAGCTATTGACCATAGTTTTGATGTTCAAGGGCGATTTACAACGAGCATGAGACCCCATATAATGCTTGAGATTTATGCCCAAAGACTCGTTGTTTTCCTACTTTATGGACGTTTTCATGAGCTAATGCCTATCGTTTTGGGGTTCGAGGGGGATTTACAACGACCAAAAGACCAGATACATGTTTGAGATTTATGACAAAAAACTTGGCGGTTTTGCGCTTTATTTCCGTTTTCATGAGCTATTGACCATAGTTTTGGGGTTCTAGGGCGATTTACAATAATCGTAAGACCTAATACATTTTTTAGAGTTATGACCAAAAACTCGTCGTTTTCGCGCTTTATGGCCGTTTTCATGAGATATTGCCTATAGTTTTGGGATTCTAGGGCGATTGGCAGTGACATTAAGAATTGATACATGTTTGAGAGTTCTGACCAAAAACTCGTCGTTTTCACCCTTTATGACCGTTTTCATGAGCTATTGCCCATAGTTTTGGGGTTCTAGGAGATTTAACATGACCGTAAGACTAGATACATGTTTGAGAGTTATGACCAAAAACTTTGTTGTTTTCGTTATGTCTATTTTCATGATCTATTTCCCTTAGTTTTGGGATTCTAGGGAGATTTATAATGACCGTAAGACCTATTACATTTTCAAGAGTTATGACCAAAAACTCGTCGTTTTCGCGCTTTATGGCCGTTTTCATGAACTATTGCCCATAGTTTTGGGATTCTAGGGCGATTGACAATGACATTAAGACTTGATACAAGTTTGAGATTTATGACCAAAAACTCGTCGTTTTCACCCTTTATGGCCGTTTTCATGAGCTATTGCCCATAGTTTTGGGGTTCTAGGGAGATTTAACACGATCGTTATTCTAGATACATGTTTGAGAGTTATGACCAAAACCTCGCTGTTTTTGTTATATCGGTTTTCATGATCTATTTCCCTTAGTGTTTGGGTTCTAGGGCGATTTACAATGACCGTAAGACCTGATACCTGTTTGAGAATTATGACCAAAAACACGTTGTTATTGCGCTTTATGGCCTTTTTCCTGAGCTATTGCCCATAGTTTTGGGGTTCAAGGGCGATGTACAACGACTGTAAGACCCCGATACATGTTTGAGAGTCATGACCAAAAACTCATCATTTTCGAGCTATTACCCACAGTTTTGGGGTTCTAGGTCGATTTACAACGACCGTAAGACCCAATACGTGTTTGAGAGTTATGACCAAAAACTCATCGTTTTCGTGCTTTGTGGATGTTTTCATGAGCTACTGCCTAGAGTTTTGGGCTTCTTGGGCGATTTACAATGACCGTAAGCCCCGATACATGTTTGACATTTATGACCAAAAACTCGTCGTTTTTGCGATTTATGGCCATTTCATGAGCTATTGACCATAGTTTTGATGTTCAGGGCGATTTACAACGAGCATGAGACCCCATATAATGCTTGAGATTTATGCCCAAAGACTCGTTGTTTTCCTACTTTATGGACGTCTTCATGAGCTAATGCCTATCGTTTTGGGGTTCGAGGGGGATTTACAACGACCAAAAGACCAGATACATGTTTGAGATTTATGACAAAAACTTGGCGGTTTTGCGCTTTATTTCCGTTTTCATGAGCTATTGACCATAGTTTTGGGGTTCTAGGGCGATTTACAATAATCGTAAGACCTAATACATTTTTTAGAGTTATGACCAAAAACTCGTCGTTTTCGCGCTTTATGGCCGTTTTCATGAGATATTGCCTATAGTTTTGGGATTCTAGGGCGATTGGCAGTGACATTAAGAATTGATACATGTTTGAGAGTTCTGACCAAAAACTCGTCGTTTTCACCCTTTATGACCGTTTTCATGAGCTATTACCAATAGTTTTGGGGTTCTAGGAGATTTAACATGACCGTAAGACTAGATACATGTTTGAGAGTTATGACCAAAACTTTGTTGTTTTCGTTATGTCTATTTTCATGATCTATTTCCCTTAGTTTTGGGATTCTAGGGAGATTTATAATGACCGTAAGACCTATTACATTTCAAGAGTTATGACCAAAAACTCGTCGTTTTCGCGCTTTATGGCCGTTTTCATGAACTATTGCCCATAGTTTTGGGATTCTAGGGCGATTGACAATGACATTAAGACTTGATACAAGTTTGAGATTTATGACCAAAAACTCGTCGTTTTCACCCTTTATGGCCGTTTTCATGAGCTATTGCCCATAGTTTTGGGGTTCTAGGGAGATTTAACACGATCGTTATTCTAGATACATGTTTGAGAGTTATGACCAAAACCTCGCTGTTTTTGTTATATCGGTTTTCATGATCTATTTCCCTTAGTGTTTGGGTTCTAGGGCGATTTACAATGACCGTAAGACCTGATACCTGTTTGAGAATTATGACCAAAAACACGTTGTTATTGCGCTTTATGGCCTTTTTCCTGAGCTATTGCCCATAGTTCTGGGGTTCAAGGGCGATGTACAACGACTGTAAGACCCGATACATGTTTGAGAGTCATGACCAAAAACTCATCATTTTCGAGCTATTACCCACAGTTTTGGGGTTCTAGGTCGATTTACAACGACCGTAAGACCCAATACGTGTTTGAGAGTTATGACCAAAAACTCATCGTTTTCGTGCTTTGTGGATGTTTTCATGAGCTACTGCCTAGAGTTTTGGGCTTCTTGGGCGATTTACAATGACCGTAAGCCCCGATACATGTTTGACATTTATAACCAAAAACTCGTCGTTTTTGCGATTTATGGCCATTTTCATGAGCTATTGACCATAGTTTTGATGTTCATGGGAGATTTACAACGAGCATGAGACCCCATATAATGCTTGAGATTTATGCCCAAAGACTCGTTGTTTTCCTACTTTATGGACGTTTTCATGAGCTAATGCCTATCGTTTTGGGGTTCGAGGGGGATTTACAACGACCAAAAGACCAGATACATGTTTGAGATTTATGACAAAAAACTTGGCGGTTTTGCGCTTTATTTCCGTTTTCATGAGCTATTGACCATAGTTTTGGGGTTCTAGGGCGATTTACAATAATCGTAAGACCTAATACATTTTTTAGAGTTATGACCAAAAACTCGTCGTTTTCGCGCTTTATGGCCGTTTTCATGAGATATTGCCTATAGTTTTGGGATTCTAGGGCGATTGGCAGTGACATTAAGAATTGATACATGTTTGAGAGTTCTGACCAAAAAACTCGTCGTTTCACCCTTTATGACCGTTTTCATGAGCTATTACCATAGTTTTGGGGTTCTAGGGAGATTTAACATGACCGTAAGACTAGATACATGTTTGAGAGTTATAACCAAAAACTTTGTTGTTTTCGTTATGTCTATTTTCATGATCTATTTCCCTTAGTTTTGGGATTCTAGGGAGATTTATAATGACCGTAAGACCTATTACATTTTCAAGAGTTATGACCAAAAACTCGTCGTTTTCGCGCTTTATGGCCGTTTTCATGAACTATTTGCCCATAGTTTTGGGATTCTAGGGCGATGGACAATGACATTAAGACTTGATACACGTTTGAGATTTATGACCAAAAACTCGTCGTTTTCACCCTTTATGGCCGTTTTCATGAGCTATTGCCCATAGTTTTGGGTTT
>CAJUXJ010001787.1:0-58744 GCA_910589775.1 Avena eriantha
GGGTACCTCTGATCCGGCTGATTATGGTTCTCCACTTGATGCACTGCATCCCTTCTCTCATGGTTGTCATCCCGGCGGAGGGGGAGGCACCATTAACTATTGCGTGTTCGCTCCGGAGAGCACTTGCTGCCGGGGTAACTCCTGCCGAGGTTGATCATTCCGAGGTGCCTGAGCATTCCCCGAACCACCTTGTTCTATCTTTCGCATCCATTCACATTGCTGTTTTTGTGTGACCCGCTGGGTTACTCGGATTTGGCGTGTGAAATTACAAGCTGATCCAGCATTGGCCTCATAAGTATACCTCAGACGGTCCTTATTTTCTTGCCACTATTTCTCCTGCTCTGGCGTCCAAGTTTGCTTGCCATCATTTCTTGGAGTCCACTGTTGTCCTCCAGTTTTCTGACACTGGTTGCTTCCTGCACCAGGTTGATCTTGATTCACAGTAGCAACTTGTTGCGAATGTACCGTAATCCGGTCTATCATCTCTTCTTTTACCTCGGTAATCATTTCTTTCTCGGATGAGCCGGCCCCATCTGCTGATAATACTCCTCGATTGACTCGTTTGACATGAGCCTAGGCTGCGTTGGATCACCCAAGGCATATGAATCAGCAATCCGGATCGTTTCTGCCAATGTAGTTGGCATATCCTTTGCAACCTTTGCCATAAGCATGCTTGCATATCTGCACCCCGGTGCAAACCAAGCTATGGCCTGTGACTCAGTTACACCTTCACAAGAGTTTCGCACAGTGCACCAACGGGTCAAGATTCCCGGTCTGTCTCATTCGGTCTCTGCTTGCACATTGCTAGGGTCTGTGGCCTGTTGGCCTCTGATACGTACTTGAGAAATTGCTAACAAACATTTCCTCTAAATCGATCAAACAGTTAATACTTCCGGGCGGAAAAATTGTTTAGCCATACCCTCGCTGGCCCCTCCAGCATCTAGGGTACATATCTCATAGCCCATCTCAAGTGGCCTGTCACATTTTTACAGCTGTTGCATAGTTACTCACCAATCCTTCGGCTTAGTGCTGCCGTCATATGTCTTAGTGCCTCTAGGTAACTGGAATTTAGGTACCAGAAGTTCCTTCATGATCCGGGGCCCAAACATGCTGGACCCGAGGACCTGACATTCAATTTGCTCTGACCTATACAGCCGATCCAGTTTTCAACCTGGCATCGTCAGGCATCAAATTCCTGCTTCCCAATCTTGACCCTATCACGTGATAGTCTGGCCTGGGATACCCACCCATTCACCATTCCGAATCACCATCATTGTATCTATCCTGCTCCTGTGGAGCTCTCTCTGTTTCATACCTTGGCCGACACTGCGCTCTTGCCAAGGTATATTCCGCTGCTATGGTTTCCCTGCACTACTGAATTACGCTGTCCGGCATTGCCGTTTACAGCGTTCCCATGACCGGCATTGCTTGGTCGCGGTTACCTCGGCTAGCTTCACCTCGGCTCACACTTCGTCGATCCTCATTTATCTGTACCTCTTTTCCTTTCCCTGCCCTTGCCGGGTCATATGGGACTATCTACTTATTCCTCCTGACCGAGGTTACTACCTCTTCTCTCCTAGGACCACCATGAGGAGACGATGCAGCTCCAGCAGATTTCTCCGGTTACCCACCGCCGAATGAATGTTTTGGAGGCCCCCAACTCTCTTCGGGTTAGCCCTGAGCAATTCCTCATTTTGCTTGTCCGCGATCCGAACCAACCATTACCCCTATCTTGTGTCTCTGATGGGCTTCACCCGTCAGACCTTCAAACTCAGATGCAAGCTGCATATGCTGCCCTGAGGTTCTTTGCCGGGTACTATACTTCGGTAGCCCCACGGACATACAGTTTTCTGATTCCTCAATCCTAGTATCACCATCTTTGTTCATTCACTCATGAGGTTTCTCCCCTTCACTTTTACAGCATCTACCTTATTTGCCTTTGCGTACTCACGCAGTGTCATGTTCAACGACTGGTTTTTTTGAGGTGAAACAGTAGGGAACAATCCCCACTGCAATTTTTTTATTATATATGAGTATGCTACAATGAGAAATGATCTAGGTAGATCATAAACCGTTACATTCTAACTCGATCTATGCAGAGGAAAAAATTGAGACAATCTATTCTATCCCTGGTCTAAATGCTGATTGAGCCAGGCTTTGAATTTCTCTTTGTATTTTCCTTTGATTCTGAATTGTATCCATCTCATTTCTTTGTAGAAATTGCTTTCCATCTATCAAAAGTGGGTCTTTTGTCATTAAAATCTTCTCATTTCTGCATATCCACATACCCCACGGCCAGGAAGTCAGGATAATGATCTCCATTGCAAAAGGAAGATGTAAGCTTTTCTTTGATGTTTGAAATAGCTTCTAATCCTGTAGATTTGCATTTCTGTTTCTGGAAATATGGTCCCACCTTTCTTTGCAAATGGACAATCCCAGAAAAGATGATTTGCTGATTCTTCTGAGATGCAGTTGGATGTAACACAATTGTAATCAGCAATGTTGAAATTCTTTCTCATCAGTAGATTTCTTGTATTCAGTCTGTCTAGTAGCAAAAGCCAGAAAAAGAACTTTGTGTTTATTTTGACAGGAGGTTGCCCAAACCCAAGAAAAGTGTGTCGTGGTGGTGATGGTGAGTATCCAATCATGGATGAGTAGGCCTTTTTAACTTTGAATTTATCTGATCCCCAATATAGTTCCATTATCATGGGTGTCTCACTGAGAGTCATTCTGAATTCCTGGCATCTTTCCTCCATGACTAAAACTCAGAGAAAGCTTGTTGAGAGAGAGGTAGGTGGAAGTGATCTTCAGAAATTCGCATGAACACTGATGTTTGTGGTCTTAGCATAGGACAGAAGGTGAGGGAATTTATTCATCAAGCACTCTTCTTGCCAAAGGTCAGTCCAGAAATAAGCAGATCTGCCTGATTTCATATTGCATTTAGCCATGCCTTTAAGTTATCAATTAATTGATATGTGACTTCCACCAGAAAGATCGCTCCATGCTTCTTCCAGGTAGTTTTCCATTTTTGCAATAAGTCTCCCATATGAGATGAACCCATGGTATGTCCTGGTGGTTGTAGAATTTGTCCAAATTTTTCAGCAGGGGTGCATTATTTGAATCTGTAGGTTTAGTACCCCTAAACCCCCTTGATTTAGGGTGGCAGATTTTGTCCCATGATACAAGTGCTTGTCCTCTTGCTTGCACATCTTCAGTCTTCTTTCTCCACAGACAATATCTCATATATTTAATAATTTGATCCTTGATGGCTATTGGCACTCTAACAGCTCATAAAAAATAGGGGAAGTGAGGAGAGAATAGATTTGACCAGCTGCAGTTTTCCTCCATAATTCAAAGAAATCAGCAATTCCACATAATCTTCTTTGCACTCTCTGAACAATGGGAAGAAATTGCTCCATAGATGGCTTTGTAATGCTTAATGGGAGCCCAAGGTAAGTAAAAGGGAGGCATCCAGTTTGACAGTTGATTGTCATAGCAAAATGCATAAGTCTATCATTACATGTGTTTATTGGCATAATGCTAGATTTCAGGTAGTTTGACTTTGAGTCCAGTGGAAATTGCAAATGTTTGAAGAAGTGCTTTCAAGCATAATAATTGAGATGCATCAGCTTTAAGTATCACCAATGTGTCATCAGCATATTGAATAACAGGGAAGTCACTGTTGGGTGGTCCCACAATAGGTGGAGTTAGAAGATTCATACGCATGGCCTTGTTTAGAACTGATTGCAGGAGGTCAGCAGTAAGGACAAATAGTAATGGTGAAAGTGGGTCCTCCTTGCCTAACACCTCTCCTGCAGTAGAACTTTTTACCAGGCACACCATTAAGAAGAATTTCAGAAGTTCCAGATTCAAAGATCATTTCATTACACCTAATCCATTTTCTCCCAAATCCTCTAGCTTAAGGATATTTATGATGGCAGAGTGGTCTACCGTATCAAATGCCTTCTCAAAATCAAGTTTGAGAATAAAATTTCCTCCTTTGACTTGTGGCATTGGAAAAAGTATTCAAAGGCCCAACCAATGCAATCTGAATAGATCTGTTGTTGAGAAATCCATATTGGTTTTTATGTACCAATTTCAGAATAATAGATTGCAGTCTATTTGCAAGAAGTTTGGTAATTATTTTGAAAATACAGTTCAGTAAGGAGATTGGTCTGAAATCAGCCGATGTAGATGGGCAAGTGAATTTAGGTATGAGTGTAATGTAAGAAGAGTTGATGCTCTCAAGGGACACTTTCTCATTGAAGAACTCATGTATCAGTAATTTGATATCATATCCAATGATAGACCAGCAACTTTTGATAAATTCATTATTTAAACCATCAGGACCAGGTGACTTGTCATTTGGTAGATCACTGATAACCTCCTCAATTTCCTTGTCAAGAAAGGTTTTTCAAGTGAATTCTTCATCTCATCAGTCATTCCATTTCCATAGAAGTTTGCAAGGCTGTAGTGCATCTTAGTTTTGACTGATGTACCCATATTTGCACTAAAGTCATTCCAAAGGATATCAGCCTTTTCATAGTGATTTGTAAATTCCTGTCCACATTCATTCTTGATCATAGATATATAGTTGTGTCTGTAACTGATGGTAGCTTTGGAATGGAAAAACTTAGTGTTTTCATCCCCATGTCCGTTCTTTTCACAAAGCACATATGGAACCACCATTGTCATTGCATGTGTGTTCTTTTCACATACCACATATGGATCCACCAGTGTCATTGCATGTGTGTTCTTTGCAGAAACCACATTTGGATCCGCTAGTGTCATTGCATGTGTGTTCTTTTCACAGACCACATTTGGATCCAACAGTGTCATTGCATGTCTATTCTTTTCACATACCACATATGGATCCACCAGTGTCATTATATGTGTGTTCTTTTCACAGACCACATATGGATCCACTAGTGTCATTTCATGTGTGTTCTTTTCACAGACCACATATGGATCCACCAGCGTCATTGCATGTGTGTTCTTTTCACAGACCACATATGGATCCACCATTGTCATTGCATGTGTGTTCATTTCACAGACCACATATGGAACCACCATTGTCATTGTATGTGCGTTCTTTTCACAGACCACATATGGATCTGCCAGTGTCATTGCATGTGTGTTCTTTCACAGACCATATATGGATCCACCAGTGTCATTGAAATGTTTGTTCTTTTCATAGACCACATATGGATCCACAAGTGTCATTGCATACATGTTCTTTTCACAGACCACATATGGAACCACCAAAGTTCATTGCATGTGTGTTCTTTGCAGAAACCATATATGGATCCACCAGTGTCACTGAAATGTTTGTTGTTTTCACATACCACATATGGATCCACCTATGTCATTGCATGTGTGTTCTTTTCACAGACCATATATGGATCCACCAGTGTCATTTAAATGTTTGTTCTTTTCACGGACCACAAATGGATCCACAGTGTCATTGCATGTGTGTTATTTTCACAAACCACATATGGATCCACCAGAGTTCATTGCATGTGTGTTCTTTTCATTAACCACAACTAGAGTCATTGCATGTGTGTTCATTTCACAGACCACATCTGGATCCACCAGTGTCATTGCATGTGTGTTCTTTTCACAGGCCACATATGGATCCACCAGTGTCATTGCATGTCTGTTCTTTTCATAGACCACATATGGAACCACCATTGTCATTGCATGTCTGTTCTTTTCACAAACCACATATGGAACCACCATTGTCATTGTATGTGTGTTCTTTTCACATACCACATATGGATCCACCAGTGTCATTGCATGTGTGTTATTTTCACAGACCACATATGGATCCACCAGTGTCATTGCATGTCCGTTCTTTTCACAAACCACATATGGAACCACCATTGTCATTGCATGTGTGTTCTTTTCATAGACCACATATGGATCCATCAGTGTCATTGCATGTGTGTTCTTTTCAGAGACCAAATATGGATCCACCAGTGTCATTGCATGTGTGTTCTTTTCACAAACCACATTTGGAACCACCATTGTCATTGTATGTGTGTTCTTTCACAGACCACATATGGATCCACCAATGTCATTGCATGTGTGTTCTTTTCAGAAACCACATTTCGATCCACCAGTGTCATTGCATGTGTGTTCTTTTCACAGACCACATTTGGATCCACCAGTGTCATTGCATGTGTGTTCTTTTCAGAGACCACATATGGATCCACCAGTGTCATTGCATGTGTGTTCTTTTCATAGACCACATATGGATCCACTAGTGTCATTTGATGTGTGTTCTTTTCACAGACCACATATGGATCAACCAGTGGCATTGCATGTGTATTGTTTTCACAGACCACATATGACTGCACCGGTGTCATTGCATTTGTGTTCTTTTCACAAACCATATTTGGAACCACCATTGTCATTGCATGTGTGTTCTTTTCAGATACCACATATGCATCCACTAGTTTCATTGCATGTGTGTTCTTTTCAGAGACCACATATGGATCCACCAGTGTCATTGCATGTATGTTCTTTTCACAGACCACATATGGATCCACTAGTGTCATTTCATGTGTGTTCTTTTCACATACCACATATGAATCCACCAGTGTCATTGCATGTGTGTTCTTTTCACTAACCACATTTGGAACCACCATTGTCATTGCATGTGTGTTCTTTTCGCAGACCACGTATGGAACCACCATTGTCACTGCATGTGTGTTCTTTTCACAGACCACATATGGATCCACCAGTGTCATTGCATGTGTGTTCTTTTCATAGACCACATATTGATCCACCAGGGTCATTGCATGTGTGTTCTTTTCACAAACCACATATGGATCCACCACTGTAATTGATGGGTTCGCAGCATGGAAAACAAAAAATTCTACCGCAAGAACGAACAAAACCCAGATCTAATCTAGATAAAAGCCAAGATCTAATCTATTAGACATGTGCAACGAGATAGATAGGAACTAACCCTCATAGATCTGAAAGCGTTAACGAGATTAGATCTTGTGGTTGATGTAGTCGATCACTTGCCGATCTCAAGATCGTGTGGACGATCCTTCTGGCGTCGCGTTCCAGCAGCGCTTCCGCAGTCGGTCAAGTGGACGATCCTTCCGGCGCCGCGTTTCGGTAGCGCTTCCGTAGTCGGTCAAACGTGCGGAGTCGAAGCAGACCTTCCTCTCCTCGTTCCAGTGAGCAGCGGAGGTAGCAGATCTTCTCCACGGAATCCTAGCAGCACGACGGCGTGGTGGTGGTGGTGGAGTAGAGAATTCTGTAGGGCTTCGCCTATGCCTGTGCAGAAGAAAGGAGGAGGAGGGAGGCGACAGAGATTGGGAGTTATAGAGTAGGGGTGGAGGGGGCGCCCCTGCCCCTCTATTTAAGGGGGGGTGAGGCGCCATGGGAGGGGGAGTCCTTGTAGGACTCCCATCCCTCTAGGCCGGCGGATTGGGGAGTGGGGGGAGGAGTCCTACTCCCCCACGACTCCTAGTCTTGACCCACCAGGACTCCTTGATCCCTTCCTTGGTTTTCAAGCAAACTCCAAGAAACCTTCCTGAACCTTCCGGAACATTCCGAAACCTTCTAGAACCCTCATACAAACACTCCGGAACATTTCCTAACTTAGAAAATGATCCCCAATATATGAATCTTATTCTCCGGACCATTCCAGATCTCCTCGTGATGTCCCGGATCTATTCCGAGACTCCGAACAACATTCGGTCTCCAACGCACATTCCATATCTACTTTAAACAACTTCGAACCTTAAGTGTGTCACCCTACGGTTCGTGAATATGTAGACATGACAGAGACACATCTCCTATCAATAACCATCAGTAGGACCTGGAGATCCATAATGGCTCCCACATACTCAACGATGACTTCGTGATCAATTGAACCATTTACATACGAAACCAATTCCCTTTGTCACGCGATACTATACTTATCCGAGGTTTGACCGTCAGCATCTCCATACCTAGTTCTACCTCGTTACTGATAAGTACTCTTTACTCGTTCCGTGATATGTCATCCCTTGTGACCCAGTCACATGCTTGCAAGCTAACTAGATGACATTCCACCGAGAGGGCCCAGAGCATATCTATCCGTCATATGGATGGACAAATCCCAATCTTGGTCCATGCGCTTCAACACATACTTTCAGAATACCCAATGACACCTTTATGACCACCCAGTTATGAAGCGGTGTTTGATGTCATCAAAGTACCCATCCGGTGATGGTGATTAACACAACCTCATGGTCGAAGGATTAGGTTACTATGTATTTAAAAGCTTACAGCAATACGAACTTAATGACTTGATCTTATGCTACGCTTACTATGGGTGTGTGTCCATCATATCATTCTCCTAATGAAATAACCTTATTATTAATCACATCCTAATGTCCATGATCAGGAAACCATGATCATCAATTAATCAACAAGCTAGTTCAACAAGAGGCTTACTAGGGACTCTCTTATGTTTACAAAACACACATGTATTAGTGTTTCCTAATAATACAATTATAGCATGGGATGTAAACATTCATCATAAACACAAAGATATAATAATAATCACTTTTATTATTGCCTCTTGGGCATATCTCCAACAGTCTCCCACTTGCACTAGAGTCAATAATCTAGATTACATGGTAATATACCGAACACCCATGGCGTTCTGGTGTTGGTCATGCTTTGCCCTAGGGAGAGGTTTAGTCAACGGATCTGCCACATTCAGATCAGTGTGTACTTTGCAAATCTTTATGTCACCATCTCGGACATACTCGCGAATAGCGTGGAACGTAGCTTGATGTGCTTCAGCTTGCTATGTGACCTTGGCTCCTGTGCATTAGCTATGGCACCTGTGTTGTCACAGTAGATGGCCATCGGGTCCAACACACTGGGAACCACGCCAAGTTCAGTAATGAATTCCTTCATCCAAACGGCTTCTTGTGCAGCCTCCGAAGCAGCTATGTATTCCGATTCAGTTGAAGATTTCGCCACAACGCTTTGCTTCGCACTCCTCCAGCTCACTGCAGCACCATTCAAAATAAATACGTATCCCGACTGTGACTTGGAGTCATCCGGATCGGTGTTCCAACTAGCATCTGTGTAACCGTTTACAACAAGCCGTTCATCACATCCATAAGAAAGAACCATATCCTTAGTCCTATTTAGGTACTTCAGGATATTCTTGACCGCTGTCCAGTGTTCCATTCCAGGATCACTTTGATATCTGCTAGTCAAACTAACAGCATGTGCTATATCCGGTCTTGTACACAGCATGGCATACATGATAGAACCTATGGCCGAGGCATAGGGAATATTATTCATTTTCACTCGATCTTCTGCCGTAGCTGGACTTTGAGTCTTACTCAAGGTCTTACCTAACAACATGGGCACGAACCCTTTCTTGCTATCTTCCATTCTAAACTTCTTTAGAACTTTGTCTAAGTATGTACTTTGTGAAAGCGTTATTAGGCGTCTTGATCTATCTCTATAAATCTTGATGCCTAGAATATATGCCGCTTCGCCAAGATCCTTCATTGAAAAACTATTATTCAAATAGGTTTTGACGCTATTAAGAAGTTCTATATCATTCCCAATCAACAATATGTCATCTACATATAGTACTAGGAATGCTACAGAGCTCCCACTCACTTTCTTGTAAATACAAGCTTCTCCATAAGTTTGTATAAATCGAAAGTTTTTGATTACTTTACCAAAACGTTGATTCCAACTCCGGGATGCTTGGTTTAGTCCATAAATGGAGCGCTGAAGTTTGCATACCTTGTCAGCATTTTTAGGATCGACAAAACCCTTGGGTTGTACCATATACAACTCTTCCTCAATGTCACCATTAAGGAACGCCGTTTTGACATCCATCTGCCAAATCTCATAATTGAAATATGCAGCAATTGCTAACAAAATCCTCACAGACTTTAGCTTCGCTACTGGTGAGAATGTCTCATCATAGTCAACTCCTTGAATTTTTCGGAACCCTTTCGCGACAAGTCGAGCTTTTTAGACGGTAACATTACCATCAGCATCTGTTTTTCTCTTGAAAATCCATTTGTTCTCGATAGCCTTACGGCCATCCGGTAAGTCCACCAAAGTCCACACTTGGTTTTCGTACATGGATCCCATTTTGGATTTCATGGCTTCTAGCCATTTGTCGGAATCTGGGCTCACCATAACTTCTTCATACGTCGCAGGGTCATCATCGTTGTCCACCAACATGACATTCAAGGCAGAGTCATACCAATCAGGAGTGGTACGAACCCTTGTTGACCTGCGAGGTTCAGCAGTAACTTCATTTGAAGTTTCATGATCATTATCATTAGCTTCCTCTCCAATTGGTGCAGGCGGCACAAAAACATCTTCCGTTGCTGCGCTACTCTCAAATCCGAGAGAAGGTTCAATAACCTCATCGAGTTCTACTTTCCTTCCAGTCACCTCCTTCGAGAGAAACTCGTTCTCAAGAAAGGATCCATTCTTTGCAATGAAAACTTTGCCTTCGGATCTGTGATAGAAGGTATACCCAATTGTTTCTTTAGGGTATCCTATGAAGACGCATTTCTCCGCTTTGGGTTCAAGCTTATCAGGTTGTAACTTCTTTACATATGCTTCGCAACCCCAAACTTTAAGGAACGACAACTTAGGTTTCTTACCAAACCACAATTCGTACGGTGTCGTTTCAACGGATTTAGATGGTGCCCTATTTAAAGTGAATGCGGCTGTCTCTAATGCATAGCCCCAAAATGATAACGGTAAATCTGTAAGAGACATCATAGACCGAACCATATCTAAGAGAGTTCGATTATGATGTTCGGACACACCATTACGCTGTGGTGTTCCCGGCGGTGTCAACTGTGAAAGTATTCCACATTTCTTTAAATGCATGCCAAACTCATAACTCAGATATTCACCTCTGCGGTCAGAACACAGAAACTTAATCTTCTTGTTATGATGATTTTCCACTTCACTTTGAAATTCCTTAAACTTCTCGAAAGTTTCGGACTTATGTTTCATAAAGTAGATATACCCATATATACTTAAGTCATCCGTGAAAGTGAGAACATAATGATATCCACCACGCGATGCTACACTCATTGGACCGCACACATCAGTATGTATTATTTCCAATAAGTCTGTAGCTCGCTCCATTGTACCAGAGAATGGAGTCTTAGTCATTTTTCCCATTAGACATGCTTCGCATCTTTCAAGTGATTCAAAATCAAGTGATTCAAGAAGTCCATCAGAATGGAGTTTCTTCATACGCTTCACTCCAATGTGACCAAGACGACAGTGCCACATGTATATAGAATTATCATTCAATTTTATTCGTTTAGCATCTATGTTGTGAACATGTGTATCACTACTATCGAGATTCAGTAAGAATAAACCATTCATCTCAGGTGCATTACCATAAAAGATATTACTCATATAAATCGAACAACCTTTATTCTCGGACTTAAAAGAGTAACCGTCTCGCAATAAACATGATCCAGATATAATGTTCATGCTTAACGCAGGCACCAAATAACAATTATTCAAATTTAAAACTAATCCCGAAGGTAGATGTAGAGGGAGCGTGCCGATGGCGATCACATCAATCTTGGAGCCATTTCCAACGCGCATCGTCACCTCGTCTCTTGCCAGTCTTCGTTTATTCCGCAGCTCCTATTTCGAGTTATAAATATGAGCAACCGAACCAGTATCAAATACCCAGGCACTACTATGATTACTAGTAAGATACACATATAACACATATATCAAATATACCTTTCTTCTTGATGTTGTCGTTCTTCAGATCCGCCAGGTACTTGGGGCAGTTACGCTTCCAGTGACCAGCACCCTTGCAGTAGAAGCACTCAATTTCAGGCTTAGGACCAGCCTTGGGCTTCTTAGCAGGTGCGGAAGCTTTCTTGCCGTCCTTCTTGAAGTTGCCCTTGTTCTTAGTCTTGCCCCGTCTCTTGAAATTGGTGGTCTTATTGACCATCAACACATGGTGCTCCTTCTTGATCTCCACTTCAGCAGTTTTCAGCATGGACGATAGTTCAGGCAACGTCTTGTTCATGCAGTGCATGTTGTAGTTCATCACAAAGTTCTTGTAACTTGGTGGCAGTGATTGAAGGAGACGGTGAATCCCCAATTCATTAGGAATCGTTATTCCCAACTCTTGGAGCTTCTTTGCGTACCCAGACATGGTGAGCACGTGCTCGCTAACGGAGCTTCCCTATTCCATCTTACAGTTAAAGAACTTCTCGGAGGCCTCATAGCTCTCCATGGCCGCGCGAGTCTCAAAAATTAGCCTGAGCTCCTTAATGATCTCGAACGGGTCGGGGTGCTCAAAACGCTTTTGGAGCTCCGCTTCTAAACCGTACAGGATGGCACACTGAACTGTGGAGTAATGATTTTTCCGAGTGGCGAAAACATTATTTTCGTCATCGGTGGCATTATCTGCAGGTGGGTCACCTAGCGGTGCTTCGAGCACATAGGTCAACTGACCAGCCCTGAGGACGATCTTCAGTCCACGGAACCAGTCCGTGAAATTGCTTCCATTGTTTTTAAGCTTTTCTTTCTCTAGGAACGCATTGAAATTGATGGAGGGGGTCGCCATAATCTACAACAATTTGCAAGTAGTTTAGACTAAGTTTATGATAAATTGAGTTCAAAATTAATATTAAAACTAACTAGGTGAACTCCCACTCAAAACAACATCCCTCACATTGTCTTAGTGATTACACGAACCAAGTCCACTACACCAAGTCCGATCTTCACGAGAGAAGATGTAGTTTCATCGGCGAACAATCTTCATGTTCATCATATCATTTATATGACTCATGCTCTACCTTTCGGTATTCCGTGTTCCGAGACCATGTCTGTACATGCTAGGCTCGTCAAGATAACCTTAGTTTCCGCATGTGCAAATGTGGCTTGCACCCGTTGTATGCACACGTAGAATCTATCACATCCGATCATCACGAGATGCTTCGAAACGACGAGTCTTAGCAATGGTGCCAACTAAGGGTGAACACTTTATTACTTGATATTTAGTGAGAGGGATCATCTTATAATGCTACCGTCGCGATCTAAGCAATACAAGATGCATAAAGGATTAACATCACAGGCAATTCATAATTAGTGTGATATGATATGGCCTTTTCTTCTTGCGCCTTTGATCTCCATCTCCAAAGCACGAACATGATCTCCATCATCACCAGCATTGCGTCAAGGTCAGTGGCGCCGCTTCATGGTTGTCCATCATCACCAGCAACTATTACAACTACTTGGAATAAAGCTATTACAAGATGAATAGACACGCAGGTCTTAACAGAATTAAAGACAACCATTAGGCTCCTGCCGGTTGCCATATTACAACAAGGATCATTGCATACATCAAATACAATCACAATCACATGATGGCCATATCACATCACAAAACCCCTGCAAAAACAAGTTAGACGCCTCTAATTTTCTTTGCATGTTTTACGTGGTTTGGGGCTTTCGCATAAGACTGATCTTACCTACGAACAAGAACGACAATGTTGATACAAGTGTTGTCAGATGCTCATTGTAAATTGAATCTTAACTATGGTGGGAGAGACAGACACCCGCAAAGCCACTTGTGCAAAGCAAGTTGCACGTCAAGCGTGGAGCAAGTCTCATGTGCGATGACATGTAATGTTAGCCCGAGCCGCTTCATCCCACCATGCTGCAAGATGCAAAGTACACGCTAAGACACCGATAACAAAAGCATCAACGCCCACAAAAACATTGTGTTGTACTCGTGCAATAGATCTACGCATAGATACGGCTCTGATACCACTGATGGGTTCGTAGCATGGAAAACAAAAAATTTCTACCGCAAGAACGAACAAAACCCAGATCTAATCTAGATAAAAGCCAAGATCTAATCTATTAGACATGTGCAATGAGATAGATAGGAACTAACCCTCGTAGATCTGAAAGCGTTAACGAGATTAGATCTTGTGGTTGATGTAGTCGATCACTTGCCGATCTCAAGATCGTGTGGACGATCCTTCCGGCGTCGCGTTCCAGCAGCGCTTCCGCAGTCGGTCAAGTGGACGATCCTTCTGGCGCCATGTTTCGGCAGCGCTTCCGCAGTCGGTCACACGTGCGGAGTCGAAGCAGACCTTCCTCTCCTCGTTCCAGCGCGCAGCGGAGGTAGCAGATCTTCTCCACGGAATCCCAGCAGCACGACGGCGTGGTGGTGGTGGTGGAGTAGAGAATTCTGCAGGGCTTCGCCTATGCCTGTGCAGAAGAAAGGAGGAGGAGAGAGGCGGCAGAGATTGGGAGTTATAGAGCAGGGGTGGAGGGGGTGCCCCTGCCCCTCTATTTAAGGGGGGTGAGGCGCCATGGGAGGGGGAGTCCTTGTAGGACTCCCATCCCTCTAGGCCGGCGGATTGGGGAGTGGGGGGAGGAGTCCTACTCCCCCATGACTCCTAGTCTTGACCCACCAGGACTCCTTGATCCCTTCCTTGGTTTTCAAGCAAACTCCAAGAAACCTTCCAAAACCTTCCGGAACATTCTGAAACCTTCTAGAACCCTCATACAAACACTCCAGAACATTTCCTAACTTAGAAAATGATCCCCAATATATGAATCTTATTCTCCGGACCATTCCGGATCTCCTCGTGATGTCCCGGATTCATTCCGAGACTCCGAACAACATTCGGTCTCCAACGCACATTCCATATCTACTTAAAACAACTTTGAACCTTAAGTGTGTCACCCTACGGTTCGTGAATATGCAGACATGACAGAGACACATCTCCTATCAATAACCATCATCGGGACCTAGAGATCCATAATGGCTCCCACATACTCAACGATGACTTCGTGATCGATTGAACCATTTACATACGAAACCAATTCCCTTTGTCACGCGATACTATACTTATCCGAGGTTTGACCGTCAGCATCTCCATACCTAGTTCTACCTCGTTACGGATAAGTACTCTTTACTCGTTCCGTGATATGTCATCCCTTGTGACCCAGTCACATGCTTGCAAGCTAACTAGATGACATTCCACCGAGAGGGCCCAGAGCATATCTATCCGTCATATGGATGGACAAATCCCAATATTGGTCCATGCGCTTCAACACATACTTTCAGAATACCCAATGACACCTTTATGACCACCCAGTTACGAAGCGGTGTTTGATGTCATCAAAGTACCCATCCGGTGATGGTGATTAACACAACCTCATGGTCGAAGGATTAGGTTACTATGTATTTAAAAGCTTACAGCAATATGAACTTAATGACTTGATCTTATGCTACGCTTACTATGGGTGTGTGTCCATCATATCATTCTCCTAATGACATAACCTTGTTATTAATCACATCCTAATGTCCATGATCAGGAAACCATGATCATCAATTAATCAACAAGCTAGTTCAACAAGAGGCTTACTAGGGATTCTCTTATGTTTACAAAACACACATGTATTAGTGTTTCCTAATAATACAATTATAGCATGGGATGTAAACATTCATCATAAACACAAAGATATAATAATAATCACTTTCATTATTGCCTCTTGGGCATATCTCTAGCAGTCTCCCACTTGCACTAGAGTCAATAATCTAGATTACATGGTAATATACCGAACACCCATGGCGTTCTGGTGTTGGTCATGCTTTGCCCTAGGGAGAGGTTTAGTCAACGGATCTGCCACATTCAGATCAGTGTGTACTTTGCAAATCTTTATGTCACCATCTCGGACATACTCGCGAATAGCGTGGAAACGTAGCTTGATGTGCTTTAGCTTGCTATGTGACCTTGGCTCCTGTGCATTAGCTATGGCACCTGTGTTGTCACAGTAGATGGCCATCGGGTCCAACACACTGGGAACCACGCCAAGTTCAGTAATGAATTCCTTCATCCAAATGGCTTCTTGTGCAGCCTCCGAAGCAGCTATGTATTCCGATTGAGTTGAATATTTCGCCACAACGCTTTGCTTCGCACTCCTCCAGCTCACTACAGCACCATTCAAAATAAATACGTATCCCGACTGTGACTTGGAGTCATCCGGATCGGTGTTCCAACTAGCATCTGTGTAACCGTTTACAACAAGCCGTTCATCACCTCCATAAGAAAGAACCATATCCTTAGTCCTATTTAGGTACTTCAGGATATTCTTGACCGCTGTCCAATGTTCCATTCCAGGATCACTTTGATATCTGCTAGTCAAACTAACAGCATGTGCTATATCCAGTCTTGTACACAGCATGGCATACATGATAGAACCTATGGCCGAGGCATAGGGAATATTATTCATTTTCACTCGATCTTCTGCCGTAGCTGGACTTTGAGTCTTACTCAAGGTCTTACCTAACAACATGGGCACGAACCCTTTCTTGCTATCTTCCATTCTAAACTTCTTTAGAACTTTGTCTAAGTATGTACTTTGTGAAAGCGTTATTAGGCGTCTTGATCTATCTCTATAAATCTTGATGCCTAGAATATATGCCACTTCGCCAAGATCCTTCATTGAAAAACTATTATTCAAATAGGTTTTGACGCTATTAAGAAGTTCTATATCATTCCCAATCAACAATATGTCATCTACATATAGTACTAGGAATGCTACAGAGCTCCCACTCACTTTCTTGTAAATACAAGCTTCTCCATAAGTTTGTATAAATCCAAAGTTTTTGATTACTTTACCAAAACGTTGATTCCAACTCCGGGATGCTTGCTTCAGTCCATAAATGGAGCGCTAAAGTTTGCATACCTTGTCAGCATTTTTAGGATCGACAAAACCCTTGGGTTGTACCATATACAAATCTTCCTCAATGTCACCATTAAGGAACGCCGTTTTGACATCCATCAACCAAATCTCATAATTGAAATATGCAGCAATTGCTAACAAAATCCTCACAGACTTTAGCTTCGCTACTGGTGAGAATGTCTCATCATAGTCAACTCCATGAATTTGTCGGAACCCTTTCGCGACAAGTCGAGCTTTATAGACGGTAACATTACCATCAGTGTCATTGCATGTGTGTTCTTTTCATAGACCAAATATGGATCCACCAGTGTCATTGCATGTGTGTTCTTTTCACAAACCACATTTGGAACCACCATTGTCATTGCATGTGTGTTCATTTCACTGACCACATATGGATCCACCAATGTCATTGCATGTTTGTTCTTTTCAGAAACCACATTTGGATCCACCAGTGTCATTGCATGTGTGTTCTTTTCACAGAACACATTTGGATCCACTAGTGTCATTGCATGTCTATTCTTTTCACATACCACATATGGATCCACCAGTGTCATTATATGTGTGTTCTTTTCGCAGACCACATATGGATCCACTAGTGTCATTTCATGTGTGTTCTTTTCACAGACCACATATGGATCCACCAGCATCATTGCATGTGTGTTCTTTTAACAGACCACATATGGATCCACCATTGTCATTGCATGTGTGTTCATTTCATAGACCACATATGGAACCACCATTGTCATTGTATGTGCGTTCTTTTCACAGACCACATATGGATCCGCTAGTGTCATTGCACGTGTGTTCTTTCATAGACCATATATGGATCCACCAGTGTCATTGAAATGTTTGTTCTTTTCATAGACCACATATGGATCCACAAGTGTCATTGCATGCCTGTTCTTTTCACAGACCACATACCGAACCACCAGAGTTCATTGCATGTGTGTTCTTTGCAAAAACCATATATGGATCCACCAGTGTCATTGAAATGTTTGTTCTTTTCACATACCACATATGGATCCACCTATGTCATTGCATGTGTGTTCTTTGCACGGACCATATATGGATCCACCAGTGTCATTTAAATGTTTGTTCTTTTCACGGACCACAAATGGATCCACCAGTGTCATTGCATGTGTGTTATTTTCACAAACCACATATGGATCCACGAGAGTTCATTCCATGTGTGTTCTTTTCATTAACCACAACTACAGTCATTACACATGTGTTCTTTTCACAGACCACATATGGATCCACTAGTGTCTTTTCATGTGTGTTCTTTTCACACACCACAGATGGATCAACCAATGTCATTGCATGTGTGTTCTTTCATAGACCATATATGGATCCACCAGTGTCATTGAAATGTTTGTTCTTTTCATAGACCACATATGGATCCACCAGTGTCATTGCAAGTCTGTTCTTTTCACAAACAACCTATGGAACCACCAGAGTTCATTGCATGTGTGTTCTTTTCACAAACCATATATGGATCCACCAGTGTCATTGAAATGTTTGTTCTTTTCACATACCACATATGGATCCACCAGTGTCATTGCATGTGTGTTCTTTTCACAAACCACATTTGGAACCACCATTGTCATTGCATGTGTGTTCTTTTCACAGACCACATATTGATCCACCAGTGTCATTGCATGTGTGTTCTTTTCACAGGCCACATATGGATCCACCAGTGTCATTGCATGTCTGTTCTTTTCATAGACCACATATGGAACCACCATTGTCATTGCATGTCTGTTCTTTTCACAAACCACATATGGAACCACCATTGTCATTGTATGTGTGTTCTTTTCACATACCACATATGGATCCACCAGTGCCATTGCATGTGTGTTATTTTCACAGACCGCATATGGATCCACCAGTGTCATTGCATGTCCGTTGTTTTCACAAACCACATACGGAACCACCATTGTTATTGCATGTGTGTTCTTTTCATAGACCACATATGGATCCATTAGTGTCATTGCATGTGTGTTCTTTTCACAGACCAAATATGGATCCACCAGTGTCATTGCATGTGTGTTCTTTTCACAAACCACATTTGGAACCACCATTGTCATTGCATGTGTGTTCTTTTCACAGACCACATATGGATCCACCAATGTCATTGCATGTGTGTTCTTTTCAGAAACCACATTTGGATCCACCAGTGTCATTGCATGTGTGTTCTTTTCACAGACCACATATGGATCCACCAGTGTCATTATATGTGTGTTCTTTTCACAGACCACATATGGATCCACTAGTGTCATTTCATGTGTGTTCTTTTCACAGACCACATATGGATCCACCAGCGTCATTTCATGCGTATTCTTTTCACAGACCACATATGGATCCACCAGCGTCATTGCATGTGTGTTCTTTTCATAGACCACATATGGATCCACCATTGTCATTGCATCTGTGTTCATTTCACAGACCACATATGGAACCACCATTGTCATTGTATGTGCGTTCTTTTCGCAGACCACATATGGATCCGCCAGTGTCATTGCATGTGTGTTCTTTCACAGACCATATATGGATCCACCAGTGTTATTCAAATGTTTGTTCTTTTCATAGACCACATATGGATCCACCAGTGTCATTGCATGCCTGTTCTTTTCACAGACCACATATGGAACCACCAGAGTTCATTGCATGTGTGTTCTTTGCAGAAACCATATATGGATCCACCAGTGTCATTGAAATGTTTGTTCTTTTCACATACCACATATGGATCCACCTATTCATTGCATGTGTGTTCTTTTCACAGACCATATATGGATCCACCAGTGTCATTTAAATGTTTGTTGTTTTCACGGACCACAAATGGATCCACCAGTGTCATTGCATGTGTGTTATTTTCAAAGACCATATATGGATCCACCAGTGTTATTCCAATGTTTGTTCTTTTCATAGACCACATATGGATCCACCAGTGTCATTGCGTGCCTGTTCTTTTCACAGACCACATATGGATCCGCTAGTGTCATTGCATGTGTGTTCTTTCATAGACCATATATGGATCCACCAGTGTCATTGAAATGTTTGTTCTTTTCATAGACCACATATGGATCCACCAGTGTCATTGCATGCCTGTTCTTTTCACAGACCACATACCGAACCACCAGAGTTCATTGCATGTGTGTTCTTTGCAGAAACCATATATGGATCCACCAGTGTCATTGAAATGTTTGTTCTTTTCACATACCACATATGGATCCACCTATGTCATTCCATGTGTGTTCTTTGCACGGACCATATATGGATCCACAAGTGTCATTTAAATGTTTGTTCTTTTCACGGACCACAAATGGATCAACCAGTGTCATTGCATGTGTGTTATTTTCACAAACCACATATGGATCCACTAGAGTTCATTCCTTGTGTGTTCTTTTCATTAACCACAACTACAGTCATTACACGTGTGTTCTTTTCACAGACCACATACGGATCCACTAGTGTCTTTTCATGTGTGTTATTTTCACACACCACATATGGATCAACCAGTGTCATTGCATGTGTGTTCTTTCATAGACCATATATGGATCCACCAGTGTCATTGAAATGTTTGTTCTTTTCACAGACCACATATGGATCCACCAGTGTCATTGCAAGTCTGTTCTTTTCACAAACAACATATGGAACCACCAGAGTTCATTGCATGTGTGTTCTTTTCACAAACCATATATGGATCCACCAGTGTCATTGAAATGTTTGTTCTTTTCACATACCACATATGGATCCACCAGTGTCATTGCATGTGTGTTCTTTTCACAAACCACATTTGGAACCACCATTGTCATTGCATGTGTGTTCTTTTCACAGACCACATATTGATCCACCAGTGTCATTGCATGTGTGTTCTTTTCACAGGCCACATATGGATCCACCAGTGTCATTGCATGTCTGTTCTTTTCATAAACCACATATGGAACCACCATTGTCATTGCATGTCTGTTCTTTTCACAAACCACATATGGAACCACCATTGTCATTGTATGTGTGTTCTTTTCACATACCACATATGGATCCACCAGTGCCATTGCATGTGTGTTATTTTCACAGACCGCATATGGATCCACCAGTGTCATTGCATGTCCGTTGTTTTCACAAACCACATATGGAACCACCATTGTTATTGCATGTGTGTTCTTTTCATAGACCACATATGGATCCATTAGTGTCATTGCATGTGTGTTCTTTTCATAGACCAAATATGGATCCACCAGTGTCATTGCATGTGTGTTCTTTTCACAAACCACATTTGGAACCACCATTGTCATTGCATGTGTGTTCTTTTCACAGACCACATATGGATCCACCAATGTCATTGCATGTGTGTTCTTTTCAGAAACCACATTTGGATCCACCAGTGTCATTGCATGTGTGTTCTTTTCACAGACCACATATGGATCCACCAGTGTCATTATATGTGTGTTCTTTTCACAGACCACATATGGATCCACTAGTGTCATTTCATGTGTGTTCTTTTCACAGACCACATATGGATCCACCAGCGTCATTTCATGCGTATTCTTTTCACAGACCACATATGGATCCACCAGCGTCATTGCATGTGTGTTCTTTTCATAGACCACATATGGATCCACCATTGTCATTGCATCTGTGTTCATTTCACAGACCACATATGGAACCACCATTGTCATTGTATGTGCGTTCTTTTCGCAGACCACATATGGATCCGCCAGTGTCATTGCATGTGTGTTCTTTCACAGACCATATATGGATCCACCAGTGTTATTCAAATGTTTGTTCTTTTCATAGACCACATATGGATCCACCAGTGTCATTGCATGCCTGTTCTTTTCACAGACCACATATGGAACCACCAGAGTTCATTGCATGTGTGTTCTTTGCAGAAACCATATATGGATCCACCAGTGTCATTGAAATGTTTGTTCTTTTCACATACCACATATGGATCCACCTATTCATTGCATGTGTGTTCTTTTCACAGACCATATATGGATCCACCAGTGTCATTTAAATGTTTGTTGTTTTCACGGACCACAAATGGATCCACCAGTGTCATTGCATGTGTGTTATTTTCAAAGACCATATATGGATCCACCAGTGTTATTCCAATGTTTGTTCTTTTCATAGACCACATATGGATCCACCAGTGTCATTGCGTGCCTGTTCTTTTCACAGACCACATATGGATCCGCTAGTGTCATTGCATGTGTGTTCTTTCATAGACCATATATGGATCCACCAGTGTCATTGAAATGTTTGTTCTTTTCATAGACCACATATGGATCCACCAGTGTCATTGCATGCCTGTTCTTTTCACAGACCACATACCGAACCACCAGAGTTCATTGCATGTGTGTTCTTTGCAGAAACCATATATGGATCCACCAGTGTCATTGAAATGTTTGTTCTTTTCACATACCACATATGGATCCACCTATGTCATTCCATGTGTGTTCTTTGCACGGACCATATATGGATCCACAAGTGTCATTTAAATGTTTGTTCTTTTCACGGACCACAAATGGATCAACCAGTGTCATTGCATGTGTGTTATTTTCACAAACCACATATGGATCCACTAGAGTTCATTCCTTGTGTGTTCTTTTCATTAACCACAACTACAGTCATTACACGTGTGTTCTTTTCACAGACCACATACGGATCCACTAGTGTCTTTTCATGTGTGTTATTTTCACACACCACATATGGATCAACCAGTGTCATTGCATGTGTGTTCTTTCATAGACCATATATGGATCCACCAGTGTCATTGAAATGTTTGTTCTTTTCACAGACCACATATGGATCCACCAGTGTCATTGCAAGTCTGTTCTTTTCACAAACAACATATGGAACCACCAGAGTTCATTGCATGTGTGTTCTTTTCACAAACCATATATGGATCCACCAGTGTCATTGAAATGTTTGTTCTTTTCACATACCACATATGGATCCACCAGTGTCATTACATGTGTGTTCTTTTCACAAACCACATTTGGAACCACCATTGTCATTGCATGTGTGTTCTTTTCACAGACCACATATTGATCCACCAGTGTCATTGCATGTGTGTTCTTTTCACAGACCACATATTGATCCACCAGTGTCATTGCATGTGTGTTCTTTTCACAGGCCACATATGGATCCACCAGTGTCATTGCATGTCTGTTCTTTTCATAGACCACATATGGAACCACCATTGTCATTGCATGTCTGTTCTTTTCACAAACCACATATGGAACCACCATTGTCATTGTATGTGTGTTCTTTTCACATACCACATATGGATCCACCAGTGCCATTGCATGTGTGTTATTTTCACTGACCGCATATGGATCCACCAGTGTCATTGCATGTCCGTTCTTTTCACAAACCACATATGGAACCACCATTGTTATTGCATGTGTGTTCTTTTCATAGACCACATATGGATCCATTAGTGTCATTGCATGTGTGTTCTTTTCACAGACCAAATATGGATCCACCAGTGTCATTGCATGTGTGTTCTTTTCACAAACCACATTTGGAACCACCATTGTCATTGCATGTGTGTTCTTTTCACAGACCACATATGGATCCACCAATGTCATTGCATGTGTGTTCTTTTCAGAAACCACATTTGGATCCACCAGTGTCATTGCATGTGTGTTCTTTTCACAGACCACATATGGATCCACCAGTGTCATTATATGTGTGTTCTTTTCACAGACCACATATGGATCCACTAGTGTCATTTCATGTGTGTTCTTTTCACAGACCACATATGGATCCACCAGCGTCATTTCATGCGTATTCTTTTCACAGACCACATATGGATCCACCAGCGTCATTGCATGTGTGTTCTTTTCATAGACCACATATGGATCCACCATTGTCATTGCATCTGTGTTCATTTCACAGACCACATATGGAACCACCATTGTCATTGTATGTGCGTTCTTTTCACAGACCACATATGGATCCGCTAGTGTCATTGCATGTGTGTTCTTTCACAGACCATATATGGATCCACCAGTGTTATTCAAATGTTTGTTCTTTTCATAGACCACATATGGATCCACCAGTGTCATTGCATGCCTGTTCTTTTCACAGACCACATATGGAACCACCAGAGTTCATTGCATGTGTGTTCTTTGCAGAAACCATATATGGATCCACCAGTGTCATTGAAATGTTTGTTCTTTTCACATACCACATATGGATCCACCTATTCATTGCATGTGTGTTCTTTTCACAGACCATATATGGATCCACCAGTGTCATTTAAATGTTTGTTGTTTTCACGGACCACAAATGGATCCACCAGTGTCATTGCATGTGTGTTATTTTCAAAGACCATATATGGATCCACCAGTGTTATTCCAA
Source organism: Avena eriantha (assembly GCA_910589775.1). Lineage (NCBI taxonomy): Eukaryota > Viridiplantae > Streptophyta > Magnoliopsida > Poales > Poaceae > Avena > Avena eriantha. The sequence goes on from CAJUXJ010001787.1 coordinate 24,133, forward strand.
TGTTTGTTCTTTTCATAGACCACATATGGATCCACCAGTGTCATTGCGTGCCTGTTCTTTTCACAGACCACATATGGATCCGCTAGTGTCATTGCATGTGTGTTCTTTCATAGACCATATATGGATCCACCAGTGTCATTGAAATGTTTGTTCTTTTCATAGACCACATATGGATCCACCAGTGTCATTGCATGCCTGTTCTTTTCACAGACCACATACCGAACCACCAGAGTTCATTGCATGTGTGTTCTTTGCGGAAACCATATATGGATCCACCAGTGTCATTGAAATGTTTGTTCTTTTCACATACCACATATGGATCCACCTATGTCATTCCATGTGTGTTCTTTGCACGGACCATATATGGATCCACAAGTGTCATTTAAATGTTTGTTCTTTTCACGGACCACAAATGGATCAACCAGTGTCATTGCATGTGTGTTATTTTCACAAACCACATATGGATCCACTAGAGTTCATTCCATGTGTGTTCTTTTCATTAACCACAACTACAGTCATTACACGTGTGTTCTTTTCACAGACCACATATGGATCCACTAGTGTCTTTTCATGTGTGTTATTTTCACACACCACATATGGATCAACCAGTGTCATTGCATGTGTGTTCTTTCATAGACCATATATGGATCCACCAGTGTCATTGAAATGTTTGTTCTTTTCACAGACCACATATGGATCCACCAGTGTCATTGCAAGTCTGTTCTTTTCACAAACAACATATGGAACCACCAGAGTTCATTGCATGTGTGTTCTTTTCACAAACCATATATGGATCCACCAGTGTCATTGAAATGTTTGTTCTTTTCACATACCACATATGGATCCACCAGTGTCATTGCATGTGTGTTCTTTTCACAAACCACATTTGGAACCACCATTGTCATTGCATGTGTGTTCTTTTCACAGACCACATATTGATCCACCAGTGTCATTGCATGTGTGTTCTTTTCACAGGCCACATATGGATCCACCAGTGTCATTGCATGTCTGTTCTTTTCATAGACCACATATGGAACCACCATTGTCATTGCATGTCTGTTCTTTTCACAAACCACATATGGAACCACCATTGTCATTGTATGTCTGTTCTTTTCACATACCACATATGGATCCACCAGTGCCATTGCATGTGTGTTATTTTCACAGACCCCATATGGATCCACCAGTGTCATTGCATGTCCGTTCTTTTCACAAACCACATATGGAACCACCATTGTTATTGCATGTGTGTTCTTTTCATAGACCACATATGGATCCATTAGTGTCATTGCATGTGTGTTCTTTTCACAGACCAAATATGGATCCACCAGTGTCATTGCATGTGTGTTCTTTTCACAGACCACATTTGGAACCACCATTGTCATTGCATGTGTGTTCTTTTCACAGACCACATATGGATCCACCAATGTCATTGCATGTGTGTTCTTTTCAGAAACCACATTTGGATCCACCAGTGTCATTGCATGTGTGTTCTTTTCACAGACCACACATGGATCCACCAGTGTGTGTTCTTTTCACAGACCACATATGGATCCACTAGTGTCATTTCATGTGTGTTCTTTTCACAGACCACATATGGATCCACCAGCGTCATTTCATGCGTGTTCTTTTCACAGACCACACATGGATCCACCAGCGTCATTGCATGTGTGTTCTTTTCATAGACCACATATGGATCCACCATTGTCATTGCATGTGTGTTCATTTCACAGACCGCATATGGAACCACCATTGTCATTGTATGTGCGTTCTTTTCACAGACCACATATGGATCCGCCAGTGTCATTGCATGTGTGTTCTTTCACAGACCATATATGGATCCACCAGTGTTATTAAAATGTTTGTTCTTTTCATAGACCACATATGGATCCACCAGTGTCATTGCATGCCTGTTCTTTTCACAGACCACATATGGAACCACCAGAGTTCATTGCATGTGTGTTCTTTGTAGAAACCATATATGGATCCACCAGTGTCATTGAAATGTTTGTTCTTTTCACATACCACATATGGATCCACCTATTCATTGCATGTGTGTTCTTTTCACAGACCATATATGGATCCACCAGTGTCATTTAAATGTTTGTTGTTTTCACGGACCACAAATGGATCCACCAGTGTCATTGCATGTGTGTTATTTTCAAAGACCACATATGGATCCACCAGAGTTCATTGCATGTGTGTTCTTTTCATTAACTACAACTAGAGTCATTACACGTGTGTTCTTTTCACAGACCACATATGGATCCACTAGTGTCTTTTCATGTCTGTTCTTTTCACACACCACATATGGATCAACCAGGGTCATTGCATGTGTGTTCTTTTCACAGACCACATATGGATCCACCATTGTCATTGCATGTGTGTTCTTTTCACAGACCACATATGGAACCACCATTGTCACTGCATGTGTGTTGTTTTCACAGACCACATATGGACCCACCTATGTCATTGCATGTGTGTTCTTTTCACAGACCATATATGGATCCACCAGTGTCATTTAAATGTTTGTTCTTTTCACGGACCACAAATCGATCCACCAGTGTCATTGCATGTGTGTTATTTTCACAGACCACATATGGATCCACTAGAGTTCATTGCATGTGTGTTCTTTTCATTAACCACAACTACATTTAATACATGTCTGTTCTTTTCAAAGACCACATATGGATCCACCAGTGTCATTGTATGTGTGTTCTTTTCACAGACCACATATGGATCCACCAGTGTCATTGCATGTCTATTCTTTTCACATAGCACATATGGATCCACCAGTCTCATTATATGTGTGTTCTTTTCATAGACCACATATGGATCCACCAGTGTCATTTCATGTGTGTTCTTTTCACAGACTACATATGGATTCACCAGTCTCATTACATGTGTGTTGTTTTCACATACCACATATGAATCCACCATTGTCATTGCATGTGTGTTCTTTTCATAGACCACATATCGAACCACCATTGTCATTGTATGTGTGTTCTTTTCACAGAACACACATACATCCACCAGTGTCATTGAAATGTTTGTTCTTTTCACACACCACATATGGATCCACCTATGTCATTGCATGTGTTTTCTTTTCACAGACCATATATGGATCCACCAGTGTCATTTAAATGTTTGTTCTTTTCACGGACCACAAATGGATCCACCAGTGTCATTTCATGTGTGTTATTTTCACAAACCACATATGGATCCCCCAGAGTTCATTGCATGTGTGTTCTTTTCATTAACCACAACTAGAGTCATTACACGTGTGTTCTTTTCACAAACCACATATGGATCCCCCAGAGTTCATTGCATGTGTGTTCTTTTCATTAACCACAACTAGAGTCATTACACGTGTGTTCTTTTCACAGACCACATATGGATCCACTAGTGTCTTTTCATGTGTGTTCTTTTCACACACCACATATGGATCAACCAGTGTCATTGCATGTGTGTTCTTTCATAGACCATATATGGAGCCACCAGTGTCATTGAAATGTTTGTTCTTTTCACAGACCACATATGGATCCACCAGTGTCATTGCAAGTCTATTCTTTTCACAGACAACATATGGAACCACCAGAGTTCATTGCATGTGTGTTCTTTTCACAAACCATATATGGATCCACCAATGTCATTGAAATGTTTGTTCTTTTCTACCACATATGGATCCACCAGTGTCATTGCATGTGTGTTCTTTTCACACAAAAAATTTGGAACCACCATTGTCATTGCATGTGTGTTCTTTTCATAGACCACATATTGATCCACCAGTGTCATTGCATGTGTGTTCTTTTCATAGGCCACATATGGATCCACCAGTGTCATTGCATGTCTGTTCTTTTCATAGACCACATATGGAACCACCATTGTCATTGCATGTCTGTTCTTTTCACAAACCACATATGGAACCACCATTGTCATTGCATGTGTGTTCTTTTCACATACCACATATGGATCCACCAGTGTCATCGCATGTGTGTTATTTTCACAGACCACATATGGATCCACCAGTGTCATTGCATGTCCGTTCTTTTCACAAACCACATATGGAACCACCATTGTTATTGCATGTGTGTTCTTTTCATAGACCACATATGGATCCATCAGTGTCATTGCATGTGTGTTCTTTTCATAGACCAAATATGGATCCACCAGTGTCATTGCATGTGTGTTCTTTTCACAAACCACATTTGGAACCACCATTCTCATTGCATGTGTGTTCTTTTCACAAACCACATATGGATCCACCAATGTCATTGCATGTGTGTTCTTTTCAGAAACCACATTTGGATCCACCAGTGTCATTGCATGTGTGTTCTTTTCACAGACGACATATGGATCCACCAGTGTCATTATATGTTTTCTTTTCACAGACCACATATGGATCTACTACTGTCATTTCATGTGTGTTCTTTTCACAGACCACATATGGATCCACCAGCGTCATTTCATGTGTGTTCTTTTCATAGACCATATATGGATCCACCAGCGTCATTGCATGTGTGTTCTTTTCACAGACCACATATGGATCCACCATTGTCATTGCATGTGCGTTCATTTCACAGACCACATATGGAACCACCATTGTCATTGTATGTGCGATCTTTTCACAGACCACATATGGATCCGCCAGTGTCATTGCATGTGTGTTCTTTCACAGACCATATATGGAGCCACGAGTGTATTTCAAATGTTTGTTCTTTTCATAGACCACATATGGATCCACCAGTGTCATTGCATGCCTGTTCTTTTCACAGACCACATATGGAATCACGAGAGTTCATTGCATGTGTGTTCTTTGCAGAAACCATATATGGATCCACCAGTGTCATTGAAATGTTTGTTCTTTTCACATACCACATATGGATCCACCTATGTCATTGCATGTGTGTTCTTTTCACAGACCATATATGGATCCACCAGTGTCATTTAAATGTTTGTTGTTTTCATGGACCACAAATGGATCCACCAGTGTCATTGCATGTGTGTTATTTTCAAAGACCACATATGGATCCACCAGAGTTCATTGCATGTGTGTTCTTTTCATTAACCACAACAGAGTAAGAACACGTGTGTTCTTTGCACAAACCACATATGGATCCACTAGTGTCTTTTCATGTATGTTCTTTTCACACACCACATACGGATCTACCAGTGTCATTGCATGTGTGTTCCTTTTTCACAGACCACATATGGATCCACCATTGTCATTGCATGTGTGTTCTTTTCAAAGACCACATATGGAACCACCATTGTCACTGCATGTGTGTTGTTTTCACAGACCACATATGGATCCACCTATGTCATTCCATGTGTGTTCTTTTCACAGACCATATATGGATCCACCAGTGTCATTTAAATGTTTGTTCTTTTCACGGACCACAAATCGATCCACCAGTGTCATTGCATGTGTGTTATTTTCACAGACCACATATGGATCCACTAGAGTTCATTGCATGTGTGTTCTTTCATTAACCACAACTACATTCAAGACATGTCTGTTCTTTTCATAGACCACATATGGATCCACCGGTGTCATTGTATGTGTGTTCTTTTCACAGACCACATATGTATCCACCAGTGTCATTGCATGTCTATTCTTTTCACATATCACATATGGATCCACCAGTGTCATTATATGTGTGTTCTTTTCATAGACCATATATGGATCCACCAGTGTCATTTCATGTGTGTTCTTTTCACAGACTACATATGGATTCACCAGTGTCATTACATGTGTGTTGTTTTCACAGACCACATATGGATCCACCATTGTCATTGCATGTGTGTTCTTTTCATAGACCACATATCGAACCACCATTGTCATTGTATGTGTGTTCTTTTCACAGACCACATATGGATCCACCAGTGTCATTGCATGTGTGTTCTTTCATAGACCATATATGGATCCACCAGCGTCATTGAAATGTTTGTTCTTTTCACATACCACATATGGATCCACCTATGTCATTGCATGTGTGTTCTTTTCACAGACCATATATGGAACCAGCAGAGTTCATTGCATGTGTGTTCTTTTCACAAACCATATATGGATCCACCAATGTCATTGAAATGTTTTTTCTTTTCACAGACCACATATGGATCCACCAGTGTCATTGCATGTGTGTTCTTTTCACAAACCACATTTGGAACCACCATTGTCATTGCATGTGTGTTTATTTCACAGACCACATATGCATCCACTAGTTTCATTGCATGTGTGTTCTTTTCAGAGACCACATATGGATCCACCAGTGTCATTGCATGTGTGTTCTTTTCACAGACCACATATGGATCCACTAGTGTCATTTCATGTGTGTTCTTTTCACAGACCACATATGGATCAACCAGTTTCATTGCATGTGTGTTGTTTTCACAGACCACATATGTGTCAACACCCGGATTTTTAATCCCAGATGCCCGTTATGCCATACCTCGCAATCCCAGGATTACCATTTTTGCGAGACATAACGGATTTGGATATCAGAGTACAATCATCCCGTACAAACCATACGTAATGTTTTACACAAATAAGGATCTCATGATCCAAGTCTTAATACAACAAGCAGCGGAAAAATAAAGATAGCGTAGCGGTGGGGTCCATCTTCAGGGGCACAGGCAATGCTGACGAAGGCAGATAGTCCTAGTTATCATAGCCGTTCTGCTGACCATCGTCTTGATAATCTCCTTCATAGTCTGGCCATGATAATAGCCAGGGACAAAAGCCATGAGTACTCTTTAAGTACTCGCAAACTACTACTAACAAGGGTTATAATTCTAAGTTAAAGTGCTAAAATGAAAGAATAACTATCAAGTTAAGTTTGAAACCTAAACTAAGTTCTGAAGCAAGAAAAGATAAAGTAAAGTTCTAGAATTACTTAAGTTGGGAAGCTATTTTCATTAACATAACCCTGTTGTGGTCAAGTCAAAGGTCATCATCCATTTCAAGGTATTTGGAAAACATCTGACAATGAAACAGTATGGCCATTCCAACTGTCCATAACCGCGGACGCGGCTATTCGAATAGTTTGACACTCTGCAGACGTGGTACACTTTCACCACAATATTCGATACATCTGTCAGGGATAACCCTGAATCATCATACTTAGTATGCAGATAATCAAACATAACCTTCCCTTTACACACCCTAGTATAAGCACCTCTCCTATGAGCATGGCCTCCCAATCATGACCATCTGTCATCTTGGGCACTACATAGGTGGACAACATTGAGAGGTAGCCTCAGCTCAAACCTCTCCCGTGAGGGAACTAATACTAATGCATATAAATTTCTAGCTAAGCCTTACCCAATTCCGGTAATGTGGTTGTACGGTAAATTTGGAATGGTATCGCATCCGAATCCAACCATCAGTTTTATAAAAGGGTTAAGGCTCATGCCTTATCATTTTCCACATCAGAAACCAGTGGTGTTTCTCAACACATGTCAAAACATCTCAATAGAATGACTCATCATTCCAAGGTTTTCATAACTCATTTTCACCAAGTATTCCCATCTAAAGTGACTCAAGTTTTTGATCTAGTCTAAACTACTAAGTTAAGAGTGTTCACTAAGGTGGAAAGATGGGATCAATCTCATGCCATATAATGATATCTAAAGGTTTCTAAGTAGGTCAAGTTTTATACTTTTTATGCTACCTTCAATTTTAAGTAGATAACTTTGTATAATCTAAGGTGGGTTAAAACTTATCCATGAGACTTGGGGCATTAATAGGGAAAGGGGGGGGGTGATCAAAGCATGCTTAAGGCATCTTTACTAAACCATATGGTTTATTCTAGCTTGCTAACCATAGCTTGCTAAGGTAAGTTTGCAAGGGTTATCTTGCCCTGCTAATAGTGGCTTGACTTGGTTGGTGTAGTGGTTGAAGTTGTCTTCTTCTTCTTCCTGGTAGAACTCCTCCTCCTCGAGAGCTTGGTCGGTACTATCGTCTAGAAATACATAGGGAGTACACAATCACCAAACAATACTTAACTAGGCTAAGTAGAATTCTAAAGAACATAATTGATGATCTATTATCATCACAAACATTACAAGTTTTAATTCAATAGTTCTAAATCTTTTTATTTTAGAAAAGTAATTTCTACTCATTGAAATGTTAACTAAAATTTAATATTCACCACCAAAATATGGGATCATGTGGACACATGTCCTCACCACATATTCCACAGGTGGGAATGAGATTTAAAGGTTGGATCAACATTACTTTGGTTTAAGTTTATTATTTAATGATTTAAAGTGACTAGAAATGCCTATATAGCATTATTTTGGTACTAGTCCAAAGTCACTGCATGTAAACCTTAATATTATTACATATTTGGATAGATATGATGAAATGTGATTTTTGAGAGTTGGAATCAACTCAAAAGCTAACTTGGTTGATTTTATAAAAATGTTGCAAGTTGTAAAAGTTTCTGTCTTCTTATTTTTATTTGGGGAGATCTATATATCTAATTGAATTAAATCCAACGGGCTTGGATAGAGCATTTCAATACCTTTCAGACAAAATTAGATTCATGCAATTTGGATTTGTCAAACTCACAGAATTGATTTTTGAAACAAGGACAGAAACTATATTCTAACTAAAAAGAAAAAAATCCTAATTTAAATTTTAAACGCGCGCGGGAACGAAATGGGCCGGCCCACTGCGCTCCGCGCGGCGTCGCGGGCTAACCTAAGCGAGGACCCACCCGTCAGTGGCACAGGGGGGTGCGAAGAGGTATGGGCGAACGGTGGCCGTGCGATCTGGTTCTAATCCAACGGTTGAGGGTCATCGTCGACGTTGGGCAACGCCGGCGAGACAGAACCCTAGCGCGGCCAGTGGGGGTCGTTGGGGGCTCACCGGGGTTCAGGCGAGGGTCGGCGAGGCGGGCGAACGAAGAAGTCGACGACGGCGAACCTCCTGGTACCGGCAGCTTCTCCTGGGCGGCCTGGATCAACGGCGCCCTTCTCCTTCCGAGGCGGCGGCTCCGGCTGCAATTCCGGCGCTCTGGTGCTCGAGCGGCTCCGGCTGGCGGTGGGGAGTGAGTGTGAGAGGTGGGGAGTGAGATGGTGTGCTCAAATCGGCTGGGGGTGGCGTCTATTTATAGTGGCGAGAGGGGACTGACGGGGCGCACGGTGAGCTCGTCGTGGTCGATGGTACAGACGGCTATCGGCATGGGCGACGGTAGGGGGCGGTGCGGTGCTCCCTGGCGATGCTCTAACGCTTCAATGCGGCCGTAGGGGCGGTGTGGTTTGGTCTGGAACACGCGATGCTCTGCGCGGCAGAGGCGGTGTCTTCGACGGCGAGCGGTGGCTGTGCGTCATGGGGCGGCGAACGGGGATGTCTGGCGGTCTCCTGGGTCGGTGGTGATCATGTATGCAAGCGGCAAGGGCGGTGCACGGTCTGTGCGTCGGTCGAGGGTGGCGCACTGGGCGTGCTCTCGGCATGGTTGCTGGCGGGCTGGGCGCGGTCCGTGCGTGTGGTCCAGGTGTTGTCAAGGCTCGGGCGCTGGACAGGGAGTGGCGGTGGACGGGGGGCTGCCTCCTAGACAAGGTTGGCATGGCTACAACTCCTCCTAGCTGGTTGTCGACACTGGGGTGGCATGGTGAGCTTCGGCATGCTCACCATTGATGGCAATGCCAAGCTTACAGTGAGTCTAGTGCTTGGTTTCACTTGCTAGCTGATCTACTGGGATGGTTGTGAGCTAGAGAGGGAACAAGTTAGGCTTAAATCACTGCTCACAATAGTGTTTGATTTTTGTTTGATTTGTGTCTGCCACCTGTTCGATGAAATGGCCGCAAGAACTCAAGTTTTGAATTTTGAGAAGATTTTTGGTGGGTGTGCTAAGTTGGTGCTGGTGAGTCTGCAGATGCTTGGGTTTTGAAAGTTGAGCTTGTTTGAGTGGTTTTTGAAAAAGTGGGATCTTCCCATATGATAAAGATTCAATTTTGAACTGTTATTTAAAATAGTTTACAGAAGGTTTTTAGAAGATCAAAAGGTGGGCCTTGGTACCTCATTATGTGTACTAGCAAGGGGTGTAAAGATCCAGAATTGTTCCTGTTAACTTTTGAGTACTAGGAATAGCCAAAGTAGGCATGGGAGTTAATTTTGTCAAAATGACCATTCCTTGATTTTAATTCTTTTTTATTTTATTTCTTTTAGGAAAAGTTTGGGAATGATGTAGATGATGTTTAAATCACCTAAGAAGCATTTTACAAGCAGTGGATCACTTAATCATGGCAATTCAAAACAACTCCTCTTTTAAATGCCCACATATATGAATGCTTTCATTTTAAAAATGGAAAAGTTTTTGTTAACCCTATTTTTGGATGATTTGATCTTTGGTAAACTTGGATTGAAGTTTTGGGATGTTACAAACCTTCCCCCCTAAAAAAAAATCTCGTCCCGAGATTTACAAAGAAAACTAGGAACTAAAAAGATCTGGGAACTCTGTTCTAATGTAATCTTCGCGTTCCCAAGTGGCTTCCTCCTCGGTATGGTTGCTCCACTGAATCTTGAGAAACTTGATACTCCTGGTCCTGGTGGTCCCGTAGGCTTCTTCTAAGATACGGATGGGTACTTCCCGATAAGTCAGGTCATTGTTGATTTCCGCCGCTCTGTGATCGATGTTCTTGAAAGCTTCAGTCTTCTCCGGCACTTCTAAGCATTTGCGGAGTAACGAGATATGGAACACATTGTGGATGGTTGACATCTCCTCAGGCAATTCTAGCTGATATGATACTTCTCCTCGACGGTTCAGAATCTTGAAAGGTCCGATATATCTGGGGGCTAACTTTACCTTCAGACTAAAGCGTTGAGTTCCCTTCAATGGTGAAACCTTGAGATATACGAAATCTCCGACATTGAAAGTCAGGTCTCTCCTTCTCTTGTCAGCATAGCTCTTTTGTCTGGATTGGGCGGTCTTGAGGTGCTCACGGACTTTGTGAACTTTCTCTTCGGCTTCTAGGAGAATGTCGGGTCCAAAGATTTGACTCTCTCCTACTTGCGACCAATTTAAGGGGGTACGACATTTTCTTCCGTATAGGAATTCAAATGGTGCCATCTGCAAACTGGTTTGATAACTGTTGTTATATGAGAATTCTGCGAATGGTAGGCAGTCTTCCCATTTTGATCCGTATTCCAACACACAGGCTCTAAGCATATCCTCAAGAATCTGGTTGACTCTCTCAGTCTGTCCATCCGTTTGCGGGTGATAGGCGGTACTGAAATTTAACTTGGTCCCTAAACCTTCCTGGAATTTCTGCCAAAATCTTGATGTAAACTGGGTTCCTCGATCTGATACAATGGTCTTGGGGGTTCCATGTAGACTAACAATTCTAGCAATGTACAGCTCTGCTAGTTTTGCACTTTGGTAGGTTGTCTTGACAGGTATGAAGTGGGCTACCTTGGATAGTCTATCAACTATGACCCAGATTGAGTCATTTCCCCTACTAGAAGTAGGTAAACCTGTGATAAAATCCATTCCGACGGAATCCCATTTCCATTCCGGAATCTGCAAGGGTTGCAACAATCCTGCAGGTCTCTGATGCTCTGCTTTGACTCTTTGACAAATGTCACACTTGGCGATGTAGCTTCCGATCTCTCGCTTCATCTTGTGCCACCAAAATTGCTCCTTCAAATCTTGATACATTTTTGTTCCTCCGGGGTGGATAGAATAAAGGGTATCATGAGCTTCCTTCATGCTAACTTCTTTCAGTTCTGAATCTGCTGGAACACAGATACGTCCTTTGTACCACAGTACTCCTTCTTCGTCTTCGGTGAATCCAGGTACTTTGCCTGTACCAATACGACGTTTGATCCCGTTGATACTCTCATTTCCCTTCTGGGCTTCCTTGATCTGGCTAAACAAGGTGGGTTGAAGTTCCATGCTAGCTAGGAATCCGTTGCTAACTACTTCAGTCCTGAACTGCTCCAACTCCTCATACAAACTTGGTTGCTTCTCTTTGATCATGGTGTTAAGCCGACACGGCAATCTGCTAAGAGCATCCGCTAGCACATTGGCTTTGCCGGGGTGATAGTGAATGTCAAGGTCATAATCCTTGATTAACTCTATCCATCTTCTTTGCCTCATATTTAGCTCCTTCTGGGTGAAGATATACTTCAAGCTTTTATGATCTGAGTAAATCTCACAGCGATTACCCATCAAATAATGACGCCATGTCTTCAACGCCAGAACCACGGCTGCTAGCTCAAGATCATGGGTTGGATAGTTCTGCTCATGCTGCTTCAGTTGTCGAGACAAATACGCGATGACTTTGCCTTCTTGCATCAATACACATCCTAGGCCAATCTTGGATGCGTCACAATACACATCAAACGGCTTCTTGATGTCTGGCATGATCAAAATTGGGGCTGATATCAATCTCTTCTTCAGCTCCTGGAAACTAGCTTCACACTTGTCCGTCCATTCAAACTTCTTGTCCTTCTTCAACAATTGGGTCATTGGTCGGGCTATGCTCGAGAATCCTTCTACAAACTTGCGATAATATCCCGCTAATCCAAGAAATGAACGAACTTGGGTTTGATTGGTTGGGGCTTCCCATTCTTCTACATCTTTGATCTTGGTGGGATCAACAGAGACTCCTCCGGCAGACACAATATAACCTAGGAATCCTACTTCTTTCAGCCAAAACTCACACTTGCTGAACTTGGCATATAACTGATGCTCTCTCAGGGTTCTTAGGATGATTCTCAGATGTTGCTCATGCTCTTCTTCGGACTTGGAGTAGATAAGGATGTCGTCGATAAACACAACTACAAACTTATCTAGGAAATTCATCAAGATCTTATTCATGAGATTCATGAAATAAGCAGGGGCATTGGTTAATCCGAAAGACATAACCGTATACTCGTATAAACCATAGCGAGTAGTAAAGGCGGTCTTCGGAATATCCGTTGCACGAATCTTAAGTTGGTGATAACCAGTCCTAAGATCAATCTTTGAGAATACCTGAGCTCCAGTCAACTGATCAAATAGATCCTCTATCTTTGGCAAGGGGTACTTGTTCTTGATGGTGACGTCATTCAATTTGTTAATCTGTGCATAGACGGTTGCCTCCATCTTTCTTGTCGACGAATAACACTGGTGATCTCCAAGGCGATGCGCTTGGTTGAATCAAGCCTGTTGCTAACATGGCATCCAACTGCTTCTTCAGTTCCACTAACTCTGAGGGGTTCATGGTGTAAGGTCTTTGGGCTATAGATCCGGTTCCGGGGATTAGTTCGATAATGAACTCAATATCCCTATCCGGGGGCATACCTGGCAATTCATCTGGAAATACGTCGGGGTATTCACAGACTACTCTGACTTGGTCAATGGTAGGCAGGGCTACACTCTTGTTGCACTTGAATTGACGGGGTAGGGTTTCCGAGATATGTTCTACTGTTATTCCAGAACTACTGGTCGTGGTGATGGCTTTCTTAGCACAGTCTATCAGTCCTTGATGCCTTGACATCCAGTCCATGCCTAGTACTACTTCCAATCCTTTGGTTCCAAGTACTATTAGGTTGGCATAAAAATCTATCCCATGTATTCTGATAGGTACAACTTTGCAAATTTTTCTAGCTTTGGTAGTTGAGCCGGGGATTTGAACTATCATGACATGCTTCAAATTGGTTGGGCGAATCTTACTTGTGCATACAAATTCTTCGGTGACAAATGAATGCGATGCTCCCGAATCAAACAATACTCTTGCTAAAACTGAGTTGACAGAAAACATACCCAGCACTACATCTGGCGCTTCCTGGGCTTCTTCTGCGTTCATGTGGAAGAGACGACCGTTGCGGTTGTGCGGGTTCCCTGGGGAAAACCTCCTTCCTGGCTAAACACGACGCTGCTGCTGAGCTGGGGCATTCACATTGGCATTGGCGGCAGCCTTCTTGGGACACTCATTAGAGTAGTGACCTTTCACTCCACACTCGAAACAAGTGATCTGAGACTTGTCTTTGGCTGCGACAGGTATAGCATTGCTGCCAGTTCTAGGCGCAGTGTTGCTGTTGTTGTTGTTGCTCTTGGGAGGTGCACGGTTGAAATGGTTGGCATTACCAGAATTGTGATTGTTTCCTCCAGACTTCACATTGCCTCCGCTACGGTTGGGGTAGCTTGGGCGAGAATTTGAGGGTCGGTTGTTCCTTGGTGCATAACCTGGTGAAGGGTTGGGACGGTACTTCTGGTGGCTGTTGGATCCAGACTGCTGCATCATACGACGCTTGCGGTTGTCGTTTGCCTGGTTAATCTTCCCTTCCATCTGAATGGCAGAGTCGACTAGCTCTTCGAGGTCATCGAAACGGATGTTGACAAGGACAGTCTGCATCTCATCATGTAGTCCGTTCAAGAACCTCTCCTTCTTCTTGGCCTCTGTGTTGATCTCATCTGGTGCATATCTGGCAAGTGACAGGAATTTGTCACGGTACTCTACCACAGTCATTCTTCCTTGCTTCAACTCACGGAATTCATCTCTCATCCTGTTGACAAGACCTTGGGGCACGTGGGTGCGGCTGAACTTGACCTTGAATGCTTCCCAGGTTATCACTTGACCATGGTTCATAGTGTGAATGCTATTCCACCAAGCTCTTGCATCTCCTGCCAGATAGTGGGTGGCGAACAGAACTTTCTCATTAGCATCAACTCTTGCAACCTCTAAGTTGTTTTCTATGGTCTGCAACCAGTCATCAGCATCTAGTGGGTTCTCAGATTGGTTGAAGATTGGGGGGTTTGTGTTCTGAAAGTTTTTGAGTTTGGATCCTTGGTGATCCTGATTTCCATGTCCTTGGTTGTTGAGAGCCATCTGGGCGATCTGTTGTAATGTTGCTAAGTTGGCTTGACATTCGGCCCTGCTTGCTTCACGATCCGCTATGAGATTCTGCAAGATCTGCAGCATTGGGTCCTGCGACGAGCTGCTTCCTCCTTGGTTTCCACGAGGCATCTAAGGATTGAGATAGATATAGGGGTAAGAGGGAAATTCTAAGGTTCATGGTTTTGAGGTTTTCAAAGCTAAAACTTTGAGTTAGACTCAGGTTTTTCAACTAACTGCTTTTTCATTCATGCAAACAAGCACACGATACAACACACACCACAGCAATCAAAGGGAAAACAGATGGTTTGAAGAACCATTCTGCAAGCTACGATACAATGAGATGATACATCTCACGCTACAACAGTGCTCTAGTGCATCTACTCATCGTCGATGAAGTCGGAGTCTTCATCTTCAGTGTAGAAGTCCACGGCATCCTCCTCCAGAAAGTCATCATCGTTGCTGAGGTAAGAATCCATATCTCCCTGGATGTCTTCACCCTCATCTTCTTCTTCTTTTGCTGCAAGCTGAGCTTCCTGCTTGTTGACGGTCTTCTCGAGGTCTGCCACCTTGTTGCGAAGACGGACGATGGTGCGATCCTTCTTGGCACGCTGGCGACGAAGATACTGGCGGTCTTGGACAAGCAGTGCGAAAGTCTGGGCCTTCTGATCAGCAATGGCACGGTTCTGGTTGGCTAACTCTCGGGCATTGTCCAGTTCCTGCTGTCGGTCATGGAGCAAGAAGTCAAGGTTCTCCACTTGACGCCTCAACTCGGGGTGACCTGGCATCTCCATTGGCATTCCCATGAAGTCACGTCTCGCATAGTGGGCAAAACGGGTTCCTTGGGTCTTGTTGACGCTGAGGGCACATAGACGTGTGAGAGCTTCATGCATTGCCCTGGCTAATCCATCTAGCCAGTTGTTCTCCCTCACAGAGAACTGAATTCTCCCGGAAGTGGGTGCTTCGATGCTTCCTCTAAGATCTGCGGTGACCAGCCACTGTAGGTCTCCTCCTGGGGGTCCTGGAAGTTGAGCTCCAAGAAACTTCGGGTGCAGGCGCCCTAGTAACTCTGACAGTGAATCCAGATCCCTCTCGAAGATCAACTGACCTCCGTTTCCCAACTGGTAAAACTTGCTGAACTGAGTCTCCATCTACAGGAATTTAGGATGAGGGAGTTAGTGAAGTGACCAAGTGTGTCAAAATTTTAAGTAGTAGTGTAAGAATTTTGAGTAACATGAATTTTTGAGAGGAAGAAAATTCCAAAGGTAAGGGAGGAGATAGTTTTTCATAAATACTCACTTTGGTTTTTAAGCTAAGTTTTTGGGTTTGACGTCCATTCTAACTAGGGTCTCCTATGGTCAGGATGGCTCTGATACCAACTTGTCAACACCCGGATTTTTAATCCCAGATGCCCGTTATGCCATACCTCGCAATCCTAGGATTACCATTTTTGTGAGACATAACGGATTTGGATATCAGAGTACAATCATCCCGTACAAACCATACATAAGGTTTTACACAAATAAGGATCTCATGATCCAAGTCTTAATACAACAAGCAGCGGAAAAATAAAGATAGCGTAGCGGTGGGGTCCAACTTCAGGGGCACAGGCAATGCTGACGAAGGCAGATAGTCCTAGTTATCATAGCCGTTCTGCTGACCATCGTCTTGATAATCTCCTTCATAGTCTGGCCATGATAATAGCCAGGGACAAAAGCCATGAGTACTCTTTAAGTACTCGCAAACTACTACTAACAAGGGTTATAATTCTAAGTTAAAGTGCTGAAATGAAAGAATAACTATCAAGTTAAGTTTGAAACCTAAACTAAGTTCTGAAGCAAGAAAAGATAAAGTAAAGTTCTAGAATTACTTAAGTTGGGAAGCTATTTTCATTAACATAACCCTGTTGTGGTCAAGTCAAAGGTCATCATCCATTTCAAGGTATTTGGAAAACATCTGACAACGAAACAGTATGGCCATTCCAACTGTCCATAACCGCGGACGCGGCTATTCGAATAGTTTGACACTCTGCAGACGTGGTACACTTTCACCACAATATTCGATACATCTGTCAGGGATAACCCTGAATCATCATACTTAGTATGTAGATAATCAAACATAACCTTCCCTTTACACACCCTAGTATAAGCACCTCTCCTATGAGCATGGCCTCCCAACCATGACCATCTGTCATCTTGGGCACTGCATAGGTGGACAACATTGAGAGGTAGCCTCAGCTCAAACCTCTCCCGTGAGGGAACTAATACTAATGCATATAAATTTCCAGCTAAGCCTTACCCAATTCCGGTAATGTGGTTGTACGGTAAATTTGGAATGGTTTCGCATCCGAATCCAACCATCAGTTTTATAAAATGGTTAAGGCTCATGCCTTATCATTTTCCACATCAGAAACCAGTGGTGTTTCTCAACACATGTCAAAACATCTCAATAGAATGACTCATCATTCCAAGGTTTTCATAACTCATTTTCACCAAGTATTCCCATCTAAAGTGACTCAAGTTTTTGATCTACTCTAAACTACTAAGTTAAGAGTGTTCACTAAGGTGGAAAGATGGGATCAATCTCATGCCATATAATGATATCTAAAGGTTTCTAAGTAGGTAAAGTTTTATACTTTTTATGCTACCTTCAATTTTAAGTAGATAACTTTGTATAATCTAAGGTGGGTTAAAACTTATCCATGAGACTTGGGGCATTAATAGGGAAAGGGGGGTGATCAAAGCATGCTTAAGGTATCTTTACTAAACCATCTGGTTTATTCTAGCTTGCTAACCATAGCTTCCTAAGGTAAGTTTTCAAGGGTTAGCTTGCCCTGCGAATAGTGGCTTGCCTTGGTTGGTGCAGTGGTTGAAGTTGTCTTCTTCTTCTTCTTCCTGGTAGAACTCCTCCTCCTCGAGAGCTTGGTCGGTACTATCATCTAGAAATACATAGGGAGTACACAATCACCAAACAATACTTAACTAGGCTAAGTAGCATTCTAAAGCACATAATTGATGATCTATTATCATCACAAACATTACAAGTTTTAATTCAATAGTTCTAAATCTTTTATTTTAGAAAAGTAATTTCTACTCATTGAAATGTTAACTAAAATTTAATATTCACCACCAAAATATGGGATCATGTGGACACATGTCCTCACCACATATTCCACAGGTGGGAATGAGATTTAAAGGTTGGATCAACATTACTTTGGTTTAAGTTTATTATTTATTTATTTAAAGTGACTAGAAATGCCTGTATAGCATTATTTTGGTACTAGTCCAAAGTCACTGCATGTAAACCTTAATATTATTACATATTTGGATAGATCTGATGAAATGTGATTTTTCAGAGTTGGAATCAACTCAAAAGCTAACTTGGTTGATTTTATAAAAATGTTGCAAGTTGTAAAAGTTTCTGTCTTCTTATTTTTATTTGGGGAGATCTATAAATCTAATTGAATTAAATCCAACGGGCTTGGATAGAGCATTTCAATACCTTTCAGACAAAATTAGATTCATGCAATTTGGATTTGTCAAACTCACAAAATTGATTTTTGAAACAAGGACAGAAACTATATTCTAACTAAAAAGAAAAAAAATCCTAATTTAAATTTTAAACGCGCGCGGGAACGAAATGGGCCGGCCCACTGCGCTCCGCACGGCGTCGCGGGCTAACCTAAGCGAGGACCCACCCATCAGTGGCATAGGGGGGTGCGAAGAGGTATGGGCGAACGGTGGCCGTGCGATCTGGTTCTAATCCAACGGCTGAGGGTCATCGTCGACGTTGGGCAACGCCGGCGAGACAGAACCCTAGCGCGGCCAGTGGGGGTCGTTGGGGGCTCACCGGGGTTCAGGCGAGGGTTGGCGAGGCGGGCGAACGACGAAGTCGACGACGGCGAACCTCCTGGTACCGGCAGCTTCTCCTGGGGTGGCCTGGATCAACGGCGCCCTTCTCCTTCCGAGGCGGCAGCTCCGGCTGCAATTCCGGCGCTCTGGTGCTCGAGCGGCTCCGGCTAGCGGTGGGGAGTGAGTGTGAGAGGTGGGGAGGGAGATGGTGTCCTCAAATCGGCTGGGGGTGGCCTCTATTTATAGTGGCGAGAGGGGACCGACGGGGCGCACGGTGAGCTCGTCGTGGTCGATGGTACAGACGGCTATCGGCATGGGCGACGGTAGGGGGCGGTGCGGTGCTCCCTGGCGATGTTCTAACGCTTCAATGCGGCCGTAGGGGCGGTGCGGTTTGGTCTGGAACACGCGATGCTCTGCGCGGCAGAGGCGGCGTCTTCGACGGCGAGCGGTGGCTGTGCGTCATGGGGCGGCGAACGGGGATGTCTGGCGGTCTCCTGGGTCGGTGGTGATCATGTATGCAAGCGGCGAGGGCGGCGCGCGGTCTGTGCGTCGGTCGAGGGTGGCGCACTGGGCGTGCTCTCGGCATGGTTGCTGGCGGGCTGGGCGCGGTCCGTGCGTGTGGTCCAGGTGTTGGCAAGGCTCGGGCGCTGGACAGGGAGTGGCGGTGGACGGGGGGCTGCCTCCTAGACAAGGTTGGCACGGCTACAACTCCTCCTAGCTGGTTGTCGACACTGGGATGGCATGGTGAGCTTCGGCATGCTCACCATTGATGGCAATGCCAAGCTTATAGTGAGTCTAGTGCTTGGTTTCACTTGCTAGCTGATCTACTGGGATGGTTGTGACCTAGAGAGGGAACAAGTTAGGCTTAAATCACTGCTCACAATAGTGTTTGATTTTTGTTTGATTTGTGTCTGCCACCTGTTCGATGAAATGGCCGCAAGAACTCAAGTTTTGAATTTTGAGAAGATTTTTGGTGGGTGTGCTAAGTTGGTGCTGGTGAGTCTGCAGATGCTTGGGTTTTGAAAGTTGAGCTTGTTTGAGTGGTTTTTGAAAAAGTGGGATCTTCCCATATGATAAAGATTCAATTTTCAACTGTTATTTAAAATAGTTTACAGAAGGTTTTTAGAAGATCAAAAGGTGGGCCTTGGTACCTCATTATGTGTACTAGCAAGGGGTGTAAAGATCCAGCATTGTTCCTGTTAACTTTTGAGTACTAGGAATAGCCAAAGTAGGCATGGGAGTTAATTTTGTCAAAATGACCATTCCTTGATTTTAATTCTTTTTGATTTGATTTCTTTTAGGAAAAGTTTGGAAATGATGTAGATGATGTTTAAATCACCTAAGAAGCATTTTACAAGCATTGGATCACTTAATCATGGCAATTCAAAACAACTCCTCTTTTAAATGCCCACATATATGAATGCTTTCATTTTAAAAATGGAAAAGTTTTTGTTAACCCTATTTTTGGATGATTTGATCTTTGGTAAACTTGGATTGAAGTTTTGGGATGTTACAATATGGCTCCACCATTGTCATTCCATGTGTGCTCTTTTCACAAACCACATTTGGAACCACCATTGTCATTGCATGTGTGTTCTTTTCACAGACCACATATGGATCCACCAGTGTCATTGCATGTGTGTTCTTTTCACAGGCCACATATGGATCCACGAGTGTCATTGCATGTCTGTTCTTTTCATAGACCACATATGGAACCACCATTGTCATTGCATGTCTGTTCTTTTCACAAACCACATATGGAACCACCATTGTCATTGCATGTGTGTTCTTTTCACATACCACATATGGATCCACCAGTGTCATTGCATGTGTGTTATTTTCACAGACCACATATGGATCCACCAGTGTCATTGCATGTCCGTTCTTTTCACAAACCACATATGGAACCACCATTGTCATTGCATGTGTATTCTTTTCATGTACCACATATGGATCCATTAGTGTCATTGCATGTCTGTTCTTTTCACAGACCAAATATGGATCCACCAGTGTCATTGCATGTGTGTTATTTTCACAAAACACATTTGGAACCACCATTGTCATTGCATGTGTGTTCTTTTCACAGACCACATATGGATCCACCAATGTCATTGCATGTGTGTTCTTTTCAGAAACCACATTTGGATCCACAAGTGTCATTGCATGTGTGTTGTTTTAACACACCACATTTGGATCCACCAGTGTCATTGCATGTCTATTCTTTTCACATACCACCTATGGATCAACAAGTGTCATTATATGTGTGTTCTTTTCACAGACCACATATGGATCCACTAGTGTCATTTCAATAGTGTTCTTTTCACAGACCACATATGGATCCACCAACGTCATTGCATGTGTGTTCTTTTCACAGACCACATATGGATCCACCATTGTCATTGCATGTGTGTTCATTTCACATACCACATATGGAACCACCATTGTCATTGTATGTGCGTTCTTTTCACAGACCACATATGGATCCGCCAGTGTCATTGCATGTGTGTTCTTTCACAGACCATATATGGATCCACTAGTGTCATTGAAATGTTTGTTCTTTTCATAGACCACATATGGATCCACCAGTGTCATTGCATGCCTGTTCTTTTCACAGACCACATATGGAACCACCAGAGTTCATTGCATGTGTATTCTTTGCAGAAACCATATATCCATCCACCAGTGTCATTGAAATGTTTGTTATTTTCACATACCACATATGGATCCACCCATGTCATTGCATGTGTGTTCTTTTCACACACCATATATGGATCCACCAGTCTCATTTAAATGTTTGTTCTTTTCGCGGACCACAAATGGATCCACCAGTGTCATTGCATGTGTGTTATTTTCACAGACCACATATGGATCCACCAGAGTTCATTGCCTGTGTGTTATTTTCATTAACCACAACTAGAGTCACTACACGTGTGTTCTTTTCACAGACCACATCTGGATCCACTAGTGTCTTTTCATGTGTGTTCTTTTCACACACCACATATGGATCAACCAGTGACATTGCATGTGTGTTCTTTTCACAGACCACATATGGATCCACCATTGTCATTGCATGTGTGTTATTTTCACAGACCACATATGGAACCAGCAGAGTTCATTGCATGTGTGTTCTTTTCACAAACCATATATGGATCCACCAATGTCATTGAAATGTTTGTTCTTTTCACAGACCACATATGGATCCACCAGTGTCATTGCATGTGTGTTCTTTTCACAAACCACATTTGAAACCACCATTGTCATTGCATGTGTGTTTTTTCACAGACCACATATGCATCCACTAGTTTCATTGCATGTGTGTTCTTTTCAGAGACCACATATGGATCCACCAGTGTCATTGCATGTCCGTTCTTTTCACAGACCACATATGGAACCACCATTGTCATTGGATGTGTGTTCTTTTCATAGACCACATATGGATCCATTAGTGTCATTGCATGTGTGTTGTTTTCATAGACCACATATGGCTCCACCATTGTCATTGCATGTGTGTTCTTTTTACAAACCACATTTGGAACCACCATTGTCATTGCATGTGTATTCTTTTCACAGACCACATATGGATCCACCAGAGTTCATTGCATGTGTGTTCTTTTCATTAACCACAACTAGAGTCATTACACGTGTGTTCTTTTCACAGACCACATATGGATCCACTAGTGTCTTTTCATGTGTGTTCTTTTCACACACCACATATGGATCAACCAGTGTCATTGCATGTGTGTTCTTTCATAGACCATATATGGATCCACCAGTGTCATTGAAATGTTTGTTCTTTTCACAGACCACATATGGATCCACCAGTGTCATTGCAAGTCTGTTCTTTTCACAGACAACATATGGAACCACAAGAGTTCATTGCATGTGTGTTCTTTTCACAAACCATATATGGATCTACCAGTGTCATTGAAATGTTTGTTCTTTTCACATACCACATATGGATCCACCAGTGTCATTGCATGTGTGTTCTTTTCACAAACCACATTTGGAACCACCATTGTCATTGCATGTGTGTTCTTTTCACAGACCACATATTGATCCACCAGTGTCATTGCATGTGTGTTCTTTTCATAGGCCACATATGGATCCACCAGTGTCATTGCATGTCTGTTCTTTTCATAGACCACATATGGAACCACCATTGTCATTGCATATCTGTTCTTTTCACAAACCACATATGGAACCACCATTGTCATTGCATGTGTGTTCTTTTCACATACCATATATGGATCCACCAGTGTCATCGCATGTGTGTTATTTTCACAGACCACATATGGATCCACCAGTGTCATTGCATGTCCGTTCTTTTCACGAACCACATATGGAACCACCGTTGTTATTGCATGTGTGTTCTTTTCATAGACCACATATGGATCCATCAGTGTCATTGCATGTGTGTTCTTTTCACAGACCAAATATGGATCCACCAGTGTCATTGCATGTGTGTTCTTTTCACAAACCACATTTGGAACCACCATTGTCATTGCATGTGTGTTCTTTTCACAGACCACATACGGATCCACCAATGTCATTGCATGTGTGTTCTTTTCAGAAACCATATTTGGATCCACCAGTGTCATTGCATGTGTGTTCTTTTCACAGACCACATTTGGATCCACCAGTGTCATTGCATGTGTGTTCTTTTCACAGGCCACATATGGATCCACGAGTGTCATTGCATGTCTGTTCTTTTCATAGACACACATATGGAACCACCATCGTCATTGCATGTCTGTTCTTTTCACAAACCACATATGGAACCACCATTGTCATTGCATGTGTGTTCTTTTTACATACCACATATGGATCCACTAGTGTCATTGCATGTGTGTTATTTTCACAAACCACATTTGGAACCACCATTGTCATTGCATGTGTGTTCTTTTCACAGACCACATATTGATCCACCAGTGTCATTGCATGTGTGTTCTTTTCATAGGCCACATATGGATCCACCAGTGTATTTCAAATGTTTGTCCTTTTCATAGACCACATATGGATCCACCAGTGTCATTGCATGCCTGTTCTTTTCACAGACCACATATGGAACCACTAGAGTTCATTGCATGTGTATTCTTTGCAGAAACCATATATGCATCCACCAGTGTCATTGAAATATTTGTTCTTTTCACATACCACATATGGATCCACCTATGTCATTGCATGTGTGTTCTTTTCACACACCATATATGGATCCACCAGTCTCATTTAAATGTTTGTTCTTTTCACGGACCACAAATGGATCCACCAATGTCATTGCATGTGTGTTATTTTCACAGACCACATATGGTCCACCAGAGTTCATTGCATGTGTGTTATTTTCAATAACCACAACTAGAGTCACTACACGTGTGTTCTTTTCACAAACCACATATGGATCCACTAGTTTCTTTTCATGTGTGTTCTTTTCACACACCAACTATGGATCAACCAGTGTCATTGCATGTGTGTTCTTTTCATAGACCACATATGGATCCACCATTGTCATTGCATGTGTGTTATTTTCACAGACCACATATGGAACCAGCAGAGTTCATTGCATGTGTGTTCTTTTCACAAACCATATATGGATCCACCAATGTCATTGAAATGTTTGGTCTTTTCACAGACCACATATGGATCCACCAGTGTCATTGCATGTGTGTTCTTTTCACAAACCACATTTGAAACCACCATTGTCATTGCATGTGTGTTTTTTCACAAACCACATATGCATCCACTAGTTTCATTGCATGTGTGTTCTTTTCAGAGACCACATATGGATCCACCAGTGTCATTGCATGTCCGTTCTTTTCACAGACCACATATGGAACCACCATTGTCATTGGATGTGTGTTCTTTTCATAGACCACATATGGATCCACCAGTGTCATTGCATGTGTGTTCTTTTCACAAACCACATTTGAAACCACCATTGTCATTGCATGTTTTTTTTTCACAGACCACATATGCATCCACTAGTTTCATTGCATGTGTGTTCTTTTCAGAGACCACATATGGATCCACCAGTGTCATTGCATGTCCGTTCTTTTCACAGACCACATATGGATCCACCATTGTCATTGCATGTGTGTTATTTTCACAGACCACATATGGAACCAGCAGAGTTCATTGCATGTGTGTTCTTTTCACAAACCATATATGGATCCACCAATTTCATTGAAATGTTTGTTCTTTTCACAGACCACATATGGATCCACCATTGTCATTGCATGTGTGTTGTTTTCATAGACCACATATGGCTCCACCATTGTCATTGCATGTGTGTTCTTTTTACAAACCACATTTGGAGCCACCATTGTCATTGCATGTGTATTCTTTTCACAGACCACATATGGATCCACCAGAGTTCATTGCATGTGTGTTCTTTTCATTAACCACAACTAGAGTCATTACACGTGTGTTCTTTTCACAGACCACATATGGATCCACTAGTGTCTTTTCATGTGTGTTCTTTTCACACACCACATATGGATCAACCAGTGTCATTGCATGTGTGTTCTTTCATAGACCATATATGGATCCACCAGTGTCATTGAAATGTTTGTTCTTTTCACAGACCACATATGGATCCACCAGTGTCATTGCATGTGTGTTCTTTTCACAAACCACATTTGGAACCACCATTGTCATTGCATGTGTGTTCTTTTCACAGACCACATATTGATCCACCAGTGTCATTGCATGTGTGTTCTTTTCATAGGCCACATATGGATCCACCAGTGTCATTGCATGTCTGTTCTTTTCATAGACCACATATGCATCCACTAGTTTCATTGCATGTCTGTTCTTTTAACAAACCACATATGGAACCACCATTGTCATTGCATGTGTGTTCTTTTCACATACCACATATGGATCCACCAGTGTCATCGCATGTGTGTTATTTTCACAGACCACATATGGATCCACCAGTGTCATTGCATGTCCGTTCTTTTCACAAACCACATATGGAACCACCGTTGTTATTGCATGTGTGTTCTTTTCATAGACCACATATGGATCCACCATTGTCATTGCATGTGTGTTGTTTTCATAGACCACATATGGCTCCACCATTGTCATTGCATGTGTGTTCTTTTTACAAACCACATTTGGAACCACCATTGTCATTGCATGTGTGTTCTTTTCACAGACCACATATGGATCCACCAGAGTTCATTGCATGTGTGTTCTTTTCAGAGACCACAACTAGAGTCATTACACGTGTGTTCTTTTCACAGACCACATATGGAGCCACTAGTGTCTTTTCATGTGTGTTCTTTTCACACACCACATATGGATCAAGCAGTGTCATTGCATGTGTGTTCTTTCATAGACCATATATGGATCCACCAGTGTCATTGAAATGTTTGTTCTTTTCACAGACCACATATGGATCCACCAGTGTCATTGCATGTGTGTTCTTTTCACAAACCACATTTGGAACCACCATTGTCATTGCATGTGTGTTCTTTTCACAGACCACATATTGATCCACCAGTGTCATTGCATGTGTGTTCTTTTCATAGGCCACATATGGATCCACCAGTGTCATTGCATGTCTGTTCTTTTCATAGACCACATATGGAACCACCATTATCATTGCATGTCTGTTCTTTTCACAAACCACATATGGAACCACCATTGTCATTGCATGTGTGTTCTTTTCACATACCACATATGGATCCACTAGTGTCATCGCATGTGTGTTATTTTCACAGACCACATATGGATCCACCAGTGTCATTGCATGTCCGTTCTTTTCACAAACCACATATGGAACCACCGTTGTTATTGCATGTGTGTTCTTTTCATAGACCACATATGGATCCATCAGTGTCATTGCATGTGTGTTGTTTTCACAGACCAATTATGGATCCACCAGTGTCATTGCATGTGTGTTCTTTTCACAAACCACATTTGGAACCACCATTGTCATTGCATGTGTGTTCTTTTCACAGACCACATATGGATCCACCAATGTCATTGCATGTGTGTTCTTTTCAGAGACCACATTTGTATCCACCAGTGTCATTGCATGTGTGTTCTTTTCA
This sequence comes from Avena eriantha, assembly GCA_910589775.1. NCBI lineage: Eukaryota > Viridiplantae > Streptophyta > Magnoliopsida > Poales > Poaceae > Avena > Avena eriantha. Next base: position 50,867 of record CAJUXJ010001787.1, read on the forward strand.
CAGACCACATATGGATCCACGAGTGTGATTATATGTGTGTTCTTTTCACAGACCACATATGGATCTACTAGTGTCATTTCATGTGTGTTCTTTTCATAGACCACATATGGATCCACCAGCGTCATTTCATGTGTGTTCTTTTCACAGAACATATATGGATCCACTATTGTCATTGGATGTTTGTTCTTTTCACAGACCACATATGGATCCACCAGTGTCATTGCATGTGTGTTCTTTTCACAAACCACATTTGAAACCACCATTGTCATTGCATGTGTGTTTTTTCACAGACCACATATGCATCCGCTAGTTTCATTGCATGTGTGTTCTTTTCAGAGACCACATATGGATCCACCAGTGTCATTGCATGTCCGTTCTTTTCACAGACAACATATGGATCCACCATTGTCATTGCATGTGTGTTATTTTCACAGACCACATATGGAACCAGCAGAGTTCATTGCATGTGTGTTCTTTTCACAAACCATATATGGATCCACCAATGTCATTGAAATGTTTCTTCTTTTCACAGACCACATATGGATCCACCATTGTCATTGCATGTGTGTTGTTTTCATAGACCACATATGTCTCCACCATTGTCATTGCATGTGTGTTCTTTTTACAAACCACATTTGGAACCACCATTGTCATTGCATGTGTATTCTTTTCACAGACCACATATGGATCCACCAGAGTTCATTGCATGTGTGTTCTTTTCATTAACCACAACTAGAGTCATTACACGTGTGTTCTTTTCACAGACCACATATGGATCCACTAGTGTCTTTTCATGTGTGTTCTTTTCACACACCACATATGGATCAACCAGTGTCATTGCATGTGTGTTCTTTCATAGACCATATATGGATCCACCAGTGTCATTGAAATGTTTGTTCTTTTCACAGACCACATATGGATCCACCAGTGTCATTGCATGTGTGTTCTTTTCACAAACCACATTTGGAACCACCATTGTCATTGCATGTGTGTTCTTTTCACAGACCACATATTGATCCACCAGTGTCATTGCATGTGTGTTCTTTTCATAGGCCACATATGGATCCACCAGTGTCATTGCATGTCTGTTCTTTTCATAGACCACATATGGAACCACCCTTATCATTGCATGTCTGTTCTTTTCACAAACCACATATGGAACCACCATTGTCATTGCATGTGTGTTCTTTTCACATACCACATATGGATCCACTAGTGTCATCGCATGTGTGTTATTTTTACAGACCACATATGGATCCACCAGTGTCATTGCATGTCCGTTCTTTTCACAAACCACATATGGAACCACCGTTGTTATTGCATGTGTGTTCTTTTCATAGACCACATATGGATCCATCAGTGTCATTGCATGTGTGTTGTTTTCACAGACCAAATATGGATCCACCAGTGTCATTGCATGTGTGTTCTTTTCACAAACCACATTTGGAACCACCATTGTCATTGCATGTGTGTTCTTTTCACAGACCACATATGGATCCACCAATGTCATTGCATGTGTGTTCTTTTCAGAGACCACATTTGTATCCACCAGTGTCATTGCATGTGTGTTCTTTTCACAGACCACATATGGATCCACGAGTGTGATTATATGTGTGTTCTTTTCACAGACCACATATGGATCTACTAGTGTCATTTCATGTGTGTTCTTTTCATAGACCACATATGGATCCACCAGCGTCATTTCATGTGTGTTCTTTTCACAGAACATATATGGATCCACTATTGTCATTGGATGTTTGTTCTTTTCACAGACCAAATATGGATCCACCAGTGTCATTGCATGTGTGTTCTTTTCACAAACCACATTTGAAACCACCATTGTCATTGCATGTGTGTTTTTTCACAGACCACATATGCATCCACTAGTTTCATTGCATGTGTGTTCTTTTCAGAGACCACATATGGATCCACCAGTGTCATTGCATGTCCGTTCTTTTCACAGACAACATATGGATCCACCATTGTCATTGCATGTGTGTTATTTTCACAGACCACATATGGAACCAGCAGAGTTCATTGCATGTGTGTTCTTTTCACAAACCATATATGGATCCACCAATGTCATTGAAATGTTTCTTCTTTTCACAGACCACATATGGATCCACCATTGTCATTGCATGTGTGTTATTTTCACAGACCACATATGGATCCACCAGTGTCATTGCATGTCTGTTCTTTTCACAAACCACATATGGAACCACCGTTGTTATTGCATGTGTGTTCTTTTCATAGACCACATATGGATCCATCAGTGTCATTGCATGTGTGTTCTTTTCACAGACCAAATATGGATCCACCAGTGTCATTGCATGTGTGTTCTTTTCACAAACCACATTTGGAACCACCATTGTCATTGCATGTGTGTTCTTTTCACAGACCACATACGGATCCACCAATGTCATTGCATGTGTGTTCTTTTCAGAAACCATATTTGGATCCACCAGTGTCATTGCATGTGTGTTCTTTTCACAGACCACATTTGGATCGACCAGTGTCATTGCATGTGTGTTCTTTTCACAGGCCACATATGGATCCACGAGTGTCATTGCATGTCTGTTCTTTTCATAGACACACATATGGAACCACCATCGTCATTGCATGTCTGTTCTTTTCACAAACCACATATGGAACCACCATTGTCATTGCATGTGTGTTCTTTTCACATACCACATATGGATCCACTAGTGTCATTGCATGTGTGTTATTTTCACAAACCACATTTGGAACCACCATTGTCATTGCATGTGTGTTCTTTTCACAGACCACATATTGATCCACCAGTGTCATTGCATGTGTGTTCTTTTCATAGGCCACATATGGATCCACCAGTGTATTTCAAATGTTTGTTCTTTTCATAGACCACATATGGATCCACCAGTGTCATTGCATGCCTGTTCTTTTCACAGACCACATATGGAACCACTAGAGTTCATTGCATGTGTATTCTTTGCAGAAACCATATATGCATCCACCAGTGTCATTGAAATATTTGTTCTTTTCACATACCACATATGGATCCACCTATGTCATTGCATGTGTGTTCTTTTCACACACCATATATGGATCCACCAGTCTCATTTAAATGTTTGTTCTTTTCACGGACCACAAATGGATCCACCAATGTCATTGCATGTGTGTTATTTTCACAGACCACATATGGTCCACCAGAGTTCATTGCATGTGTGTTATTTTCAATAACCACAACTAGAGTCACTACACGTGTGTTCTTTTCACAAACCACATATGGATCCACTAGTTTCTTTTCATGTGTGTTCTTTTCACACACCAACTATGGATCAACCAGTGTCATTGCATGTGTGTTCTTTTCATAGACCACATATGGATCCACCATTGTCATTGCATGTGTGTTATTTTCACAGACCACATATGGAACCAGCAGAGTTCATTGCATGTGTGTTCTTTTCACAAACCATATATGGATCCACCAATGTCATTGAAATGTTTGTTCTTTTCACAGACCACATATGGATCCACCAGTGTCATTGCATGTGTGTTCTTTTCACAAACCACATTTGAAACCACCATTGTCATTGCATGTGTGTTTTTTCACAAACCACATATGCATCCACTAGTTTCATTGCATGTGTGTTCTTTTCAGAGACCACATATGGATCCACCAGTGTCATTGCATGTCCGTTCTTTTCACAGACCACATATGGAACCACCATTGTCATTGGATGTGTGTTCTTTTCATAGACCACATATGGATCCACCAGTGTCATTGCATGTGTGTTCTTTTCACAAACCACATTTGAAACCACCATTGTCATTGCATGTTTTTTTTTCACAGACCACATATGCATCCACTAGTTTCATTGCATGTGTGTTCTTTTCAGAGACCACATATGGATCCACCAGTGTCATTGCATGTCCGTTCTTTTCACAGACCACATATGGATCCACCATTGTCATTGCATGTGTGTTATTTTCACAGACCACATATGGAACCAGCAGAGTTCATTGCATGTGTGTTCTTTTCACAAACCATATATGGATCCACCAATTTCATTGAAATGTTTGTTCTTTTCACAGACCACATATGGATCCACCATTGTCATTGCATGTGTGTTGTTTTCATAGACCACATATGGCTCCACCATTGTCATTGCATGTGTGTTCTTTTTACAAACCACATTTGGAGCCACCATTGTCATTGCATGTGTATTCTTTTCACAGACCACATATGGATCCACCAGAGTTCATTGCATGTGTGTTCTTTTCATTAACCACAACTAGAGTCATTACACGTGTGTTCTTTTCACAGACCACATATGGATCCACTAGTGTCTTTTCATGTGTGTTCTTTTCACACACCACATATGGATCAACCAGTGTCATTGCATGTGTGTTCTTTCATAGACCATATATGGATCCACCAGTGTCATTGAAATGTTTGTTCTTTTCACAGACCACATATGGATCCACCAGTGTCATTGCATGTGTGTTCTTTTCACAAACCACATTTGGAACCACCATTGTCATTGCATGTGTGTTCTTTTCACAGACCACATATTGATCCACCAGTGTCATTGCATGTGTCTTCTTTTCATAGGCCAAATATGGATCCACCAGTGTCATTGCATGTCTGTTCTTTTCATAGACCACATATGCATCCACTAGTTTCATTGCATGTCTGTTCTTTTAACAAACCACATATGGAACCACCATTGTCATTGCATGTGTGTTCTTTTCACATACCACATATGGATCCACCAGTGTCATCGCATGTGTGTTATTTTCACAGACCACATATGGATCCACCAGTGTCATTGCATGTCCGTTCTTTTCACAAACCACATATGGAACCACCGTTGTTATTGCATGTGTGTTCTTTTCATAGACCACATATGGATCCACCATTGTCATTGCATGTGTGTTGTTTTCATAGACCACATATGGCTCCACCATTGTCATTGCATGTGTGTTCTTTTTACAAACCACATTTGGAACCACCATTGTCATTGCATGTGTGTTCTTTTCACAGACCACATATGGATCCACCAGAGTTCATTGCATGTGTGTTCTTTTCAGAGACCACAACTAGAGTCATTACACGTGTGTTCTTTTCACAGACCACATATGGAGCCACTAGTGTCTTTTCATGTGTGTTCTTTTCACACACCACATATGGATCAACCAGTGTCATTGCATGTGTGTTCTTTCATAGACCATATATGGATCCACCAGTGTCATTGAAATGTTTGTTCTTTTCACAGACCACATATGGATCCACCAGTGTCATTGCATGTGTGTTCTTTTCACAAACCACATTTGGAACCACCATTGTCATTGCATGTGTGTTCTTTTCACAGACCACATATTGATCCACCAGTGTCATTGCATGTGTGTTCTTTTCATAGGCCACATATGGATCCACTAGTTTCTTTTCATGTGTGTTCTTTTCATAGACCACATATGGATCAACCAGTGTCATTGCATGTGTGTTCTTTTCATAGACCACATATGGATCCACCATTGTCATTGCATGTGTGTTATTTTCACAGACCACATATGGAACCAGCAGAGTTCATTGCATGTGTGTTCTTTTCACAAACCATATATGGATCCACCAATGTCATTGAAATGTTTGTTCTTTTCACAGACCACATATGGATCCACCAGTGTCATTGCATGTGTGTTCTTTTCACAAACCACATTTGAAACCACCATTGTCATTGCATGTGTGTTTTTTCACAAACCACATATGCATCCACTAGTTTCATTGCATGTGTGTTCTTTTCAGAGACCACATATGGATCCACCAGTGTCATTGCATGTCCGTTCTTTTCACAGACCACATATGGAACCACCATTGTCATTGGATGTGTGTTCTTTTCATAGACCACATATGGATCCACCAGTGTCATTGCATGTGTGTTCTTTTCACAAACCACATTTGAAACCACCATTGTCATTGCATGTTTTTTTTTCACAGACCACATATGCATCCACTAGTTTCATTGCATGTGTGTTCTTTTCAGAGACCACATATGGATCCACCAGTGTCATTGCATGTCCGTTCTTTTCACAGACCACATATGGATCCACCATTGTCATTGCATGTGTGTTATTTTCACAGACCACATATGGAACCAGCAGAGTTCATTGCATGTGTGTTCTTTTCACAAACCATATATGGATCCACCAATTTCATTGAAATGTTTGTTCTTTTCACAGACCACATATGGATCCACCATTGTCATTGCATGTGTGTTGTTTTCATAGACCACATATGGCTCCACCATTGTTATTGCATGTGTGTTCTTTTTACAAACCACATTTGGAGCCACCATTGTCATTGCATGTGTATTCTTTTCACAGACCACATATGGATCCACCAGGGTTCATTGCATGTGTGTTCTTTTCATTAACCACAACTAGAGTCATTACACGTGTGTTCTTTTCACAGACCACATATGGATCCACTAGTGTCTTTTCATGTGTGTTCTTTTCACACACCACATATGGATCAACCAGTGTCATTGCTTGTGTGTTCTTTCATAGACCATATATGGATCCACCAGTGTCATTGAAATGTTTGTTCTTTTCACAGACTACATATGGATCCACCAGTGTCATTGCATGTGTGTTCTTTTCACAAACCACATTTGGAACCACCATTGTCATTGCATGTGTGTTCTTTTCACAGACCACATATTGATCCACCAGTGTCATTGCATGTGTGTTCTTTTCATAGGCCACATATGGATCCACCAGTGTCATTGCATGTCTGTTCTTTTCATAGACCACATATGCATCCACTAGTTTCATTGCATGTCTGTTCTTTTAACAAACCACATATGGAACCACCATTGTCATTGCATGTGTGTTCTTTTCACATACCACATATGGATCCACCAGTGTCATCGCATGTGTGTTATTTTCACAGACCACATATGGATCCACCAGTGTCATTGCATGTCCGTTCTTTTCACAAACCACATATGGAACCACCGTTGTTATTGCATGTGTGTTCTTTTCATAGACCACATATGGATCCACCATTGTCATTGCATGTGTGTTGTTTTCATAGACCACATATGGCTCCACCATTGTCATTGCATGTGTGTTCTTTTTACAAACCACATTTGGAACCACCATTGTCATTGCATGTGTGTTCTTTTCACAGACCACATATGGATCCACCAGAGTTCATTGCATGTGTGTTCTTTTCAGAGACCACAACTAGAGTCATTACACGTGTGTTCTTTTCACAGACCACATATGGAGCCACTAGTGTCTTTTCATGTGTGTTCTTTTCACACACCACATATGGATCAACCAGTGTCATTGCATGTGTGTTCTTTCATAGACCATATATGGATCCACCAGTGTCATTGAAATGTTTGTTCTTTTCACAGACCACATATGGATCCACCAGTGTCATTGCATGTGTGTTCTTTTCACAAACCACATTTGGAACCACCATTGTCATTGCATGTGTGTTCTTTTCACAGACCACATATTGATCCACCAGTGTCATTGCATGTGTGTTCTTTTCATAGGCAACATATGGATCCACCAGTGTCATTGCATGTCTGTTCTTTTCATAGACCACATATGGAACCACCATTATCATTGCATGTCTGTTCTTTTCACAAACCACATATGGAACCACCATTGTCATTGCATGTGTGTTCTTTTCACATACCACATATGGATCCACTAGTGTCATCGCATGTGTGTTATTTTCACAGACCACATATGGATCCACCAGTGTCATTGCAGGTCCGTTCTTTTCACAAACCACATATGGAACCACCGTTGTTATTGCATGTGTGTTCTTTTCATAGACCACATATGGATCCATCAGTGTCATTGCATGTGTGTTGTTTT